>KV417682.1:12971-36983 GCA_001630335.1 Athelia psychrophila
AAATGAAGAGAGCAGAGAACTGAGATCACCCACATGTATTCACGCCGCGAACTGCGAGCTGTTAGACTCCAGTAGATTTTCCATCTCTGTCATGTCCAAAAAAATAGAAAAGGGGAGTGCCGTCTCACTGGCTTCAGCAGCCAGTACGACCAGAAACCAACTCTGACGATCGTGCCTGATACTCGTTGTTTGGCAAGTGTTGTCTCGGCTCTGTAACCTGCAATTAGACGAGTAACATCCAGGTATTAAGTGTAACGCGTAAGGGTCCAATAAGATACTATGTTACCCGTAAGTGTCACATGCGGACAAATAAGACAGGAAACTTGAGATCGAAAGTGCAATCAAAAGCGCTCAAGCGCGGGCAGAGTAATCGACAGCACCTTCTGCAAGTATTTCGGATGAAAGTCGCGGGCCACATCGATGGAAGAGCTAACGCGCCACTGATGTGGGCATATCTCTATGGACGCCATTAGCCTGAAAATGCAAACACAGTTGTGGAATAGCCTGCAATTTGCGAGCCTGTAGCAATGTACGCCGCGCCAACGGAATCAACCAGGACACGTTAGACATCAGGCCTCCATCACGGATCGTATGAATGCTCGCTCGACTCAGATGGCGCATGATAAATCCTAGTAGTTGCGATTGCCAGGCGCGGAAGAACCCAATCGCCAGGGGACTAACGCGCTACCTTAGCCGTGTGGGCGTATCTTTGCGAATACGACTAGCCTGGAGATGCAAGCGTAGTTGGAGAATAGCCTGCAAGTTATGAGCATGAAGCAATGCAAGCCGTGCCAATGAAATCATCCAGGACAGATCAGGCCCATCAGGCATCACGGCCCATATGTGCATACTCAATATCACGCGGTGCATGAAAAAGCCTGGATTAATCGCCGGACCAAGCAGCGAACCTGAAGCAGGGGCTTACCCAGGGCTTACCAGGTACGATGAGTTACGAAGGGTTGCGATTGTAATGAGAGAACCAATCTCTCGGTCGAGGCTAATCCATTTCAAGTTAGCCTCACCAGGGAGAGACCAAGCGCATCAGACAAGTGTCGATACATGAAACCGGAAAGGAGGACGTATTCAAGGTACGCGGGGTTCACAACGTGTTCTTGTCTGCGAGCTCGTGGGCTACTTCACGGGAGATAGAAAGTCGACTCTGGAAGGAAAGAAACCAAACGAAACCGATCGAAACCACTTTGAACTAGCGTGGGAAAACTTAGTCACCGGAGTATGTTTGTATGGTAGTAGTACTTAATTTTCGAGGTACAGTGCTCACTGGAAAAATGACCAAGATAATGTTCGGGCAAGGTGACCATGTGCCCATAAGGATCTGATGTGTGGGTATTTCGCGTAGTAGTGACGGTATAGGCCTACAATGGAGACGGCCTGGTGATGTTAATGTTCAGCCAGCTCTGCACAAATTACAATGCAGGCACCCGTCCGTAGCAGCACTGCCTCGTGCCCATAATTTTAGGTACGTTCCCAAAGGCGAAATTATCAGCAAAACAGTGGCCACTTCTACCTTACAGGACGAATCATTCATTGCTGCTTAAAAGCCTGGAGTGGATGTTTTGAAGCAGCATCGGCATCCCAAACACACACTCATCTCCCTTCAAGCTAGCCTCAGAGTCGTCATGTTCCCCCCAAAGTCCTCTTTGCTATTGCTAATCTCTTACGTTCCCCTCTTCCATTACTGTTCCTGATAAATGTACTGACTACCTATGTCTGGCAGGTTTTTTTTCAACGGCTGCCTTGCGGCTGGGCCCGTCCCCGTCCCTCCAGGCACAGGTGCCAATTTTGCAATCTTTGCCGAGACAGGGATAACCGACGTCCGGACCGGGACGAGGACTGGGTGAAAGATCAAACGTGCGGCATCTTGGGCCTGCTTACATCCACTCGAACTTCATCCCATCTTGTTCCTGAGGGCGAAGATATTGGGAAAACTCAACATGAAAACGATACTTAAAGAGCCAATACTTGCTGTTTTGACGCAGCATCTTTTGCATCCCCAACACACTCTCATAACCTTGCATACCCTCTTGCTAGTTTCAGAGTCGCCATGTTTCCCAAAATGTCCTCCTTTGCTATTGCTATTCTCGTACGTCCCCCTCCTCCCTCACTGCTCCTAATAAATGTACTGACTACCTATGTCTGGCAGGTTTTGTCCAACAGCTGCCTTGCGGCTGGGCCCCTCGCCGTCCCTCTAGGCACAGCTGCCAATTATGCAATCTTCGCCGAAACAGGGATAACCACTGTGCCCACCTCTGCTATCAGTCAGCCAATAATCCCCGTCCCTCCTAATTATTATGCTAACTCACCTACTTAACAGCTGGTAACATCGGCCTCAGCCCCGCTGCGTCGAGCTTCATCACCGGGTTCACTCTCACTCTCAGCGCTGACGGGACCTATTCCACATCCTCGCAAATCACCGGGCGTGCTTATGCCGCGAGCTATACCAGTCCTACCCCCTCGACTTTGACTACTGCTAAATTGGATATGTTGACGGCATACAACAATGCTTCGAGTCGTGCCAACCCTGATCATACTAACCTCGCCAGCGGTGAGATAATATCCCTCTGCGTCCTGAATCCGGGCTGATGCCTGTTCCTACCGTCAGGTGCCATTGGTGGCCTCACACTTGCCCCTGGGCTGTACAAGTGGACTTCGGGGGTCAGCATTGGAAGCTCGGTTACCATCTCCGGTTCTGCAACGGATAGTACGTACATTAACTTCAGCTTCACCTTGAATTGCCTTCTGATAAATTTTCGCAGCTTGGATCTTCCAGGTTGCCGGAACGTTGACCATAGCCAATGGGAAAAGCGTCATCTTATCCGGTGGCGCTTCTCCTGCTAATATCGTTTGGGTCGTGGCTGGTGCCTCCACGTTCGGAACTACTTCTGTCTTCAAGGGGATTGTCCTTGGGGCCACGGGGATTACACTGAATACTGGTTCGACCATCAATGGGCGGCTTTTGGCGCAGACTGCTGTTGCGCTCCAGGCTGCTACCGTCACCCAGCCTTGATCGGGTCGTTCAACATCGGGGGGCTCGTAAAATTAGAGGGGCCGCGCCCAAGTATATAGGTGTTCTGCAGTGAAGGTTTCTTTTCGGTCCAAATTATTCCATTATCCCCATGTCAATTAGAAATATTGCAAATTTCTTGCTCGATGCACCTCATAAATCGACGACGCACAACTCCCCTCCCTTACTCTCTTTATCTGACTCGCTGATTTATGCGAAACTTGTGCTTTGAATCGGCGCTAGCAGCTTAGCAAAGCCCACGGAGCCCATCCTCTGCTTTCCCCAGAATTTGTAAAATAAAATAAAACACATATCTCCTTATGTACGATGGTCTCGACGGAAACTATATCGCATACTATTTGGTTGGCGATGAGATCAAAGAGAAAGGGAGCCTCTTGATTGATTTGTTGGTACCCGCGTTGTCAAATATAAGAGACTCATGCGCCCAAAGTAGAACTTGCTCCAGTGCGTGGCGCCTAAGGTTGCGAGGACCTGGCAATAAATATGCAAAATGAAGAGAGCAGAGAACTGAGATCACCCACATGTATTCAGGCCGCGAACTGCGAGCTGTTATCTGGAGTTCGCCCTGGAGTCGGCTGAGGGTGAGCACTGATAATGGTCGCGTCCATTGAGTCGCGTCGGCCTGGGGGAAGACAGAAGGCTATTGTCAGGCAATTGTCAGGTGACAGGGCAGGTCATGGTCGGTTGCGCCACCGCGATCTCGCATCCAACTCTACGACCGTCTTGACGGAAGATAGATCACGCACGATTCAGTTATGTGATAAGATCCCAAAGAAAGGGAGCCGGTTGACAGGTTGTTAGCACTTGTGGACTGCATTGTCACATACAGTGATACAGAGCATCCCAACGAGCCGTATGCGGCCCAGGTAAACCGCGCTCCAGCGCCCGGCACCCAGGCTTGCGAGGGCCCAATAGATACACAAAATGAAGAGAGCCGAGATCTGAGATCACCCACATGTATTCAAGCCGCGAACCGCGAGCTGTTAGACTCCAGTATATTTTACATTTCTGTCATGTCCAAAACCTAGACTCGGTGCGTGCCGTGACTGTCAGTAGTTATTTCGAGCGGAACCCTACCTGATTGTGCCTGTACTTTGTTTGGGAAGGTGCCTCGGCTCTGTAGCATGTAATTAGACGAGCGACATCCAGGTCTTCTGTGGCGTAGGGTCCAAGGAGGGCTATGTTGCCCGTATGTCAAATGGGGACAAAGAAGACCACCCCAGCTTGCGAGAGCCCAATAGACACGCAAATGAAGAGAGCAGAGAACTGAGCGCATGCGCACACGTAGCCACATTTATTCGGGCCGCGAACTGCGAGCTGTTAGACTCCAGTGGATTTTCCAGCTCTGTCATGTTCAAAAAACTAGATTCGGTGCGTGCCGTGACTGTCAGTAGGCATTACGAGCGGAACCCTACCTGATTGTGCCTGTACTTTGTTTGGGAAGGTGTCTCGGCTTTTTAGCCTGCAATTAGACGAGTGACATTCAGGTCTTCTGTGGCGTAAGGGTCCAATCAATGCTATGTTCCTCGTATGTCAAATGCAAACAAAGAAGACAGGAAACTTGAATCGAACGTGCAATCAGAAGCGCAAGCGCGGGCGGCGTAATCGACGGCACCTTCTGTAAGTATTTTGGATGAAAGTCGCGAGCCACATCGATGAAAGAGCTAACGCGCTACTGATGTGGGCATATATCTATGGGCGCCATCAGCCTGCAAATACAAGAACAGTTGTGGAATAGCCTGCAATTTGTGACCTTGTAGAAATGTACGCCGCGCCAACGGAATCAACCAGGACAGGTTAGACATCATGCATCAGGCCTTCATCACGGCTCGTATATGCTCACTCGACATCAGGTGGCGCATGAACAATCCTGGTAGTTGCGATTGCGAGGAGAGAAGAACCTAATCTCCTGGGGAATTCTTCCCATGTTTTGGGTCGAGGCCGATCCAACGTCGTCTAGGAGATAGCGTGCACATTTGTCAAGTATTGGTGCACGAAACCGAAGAGGAGAACAAATTCAACTTACGCGGGATACACCAGAACAAGACGGATAAACCCCATCTCCTTGACCATCCTGAACTGGTCGGTGTTAGAGGGGATCAGCAGGGATCATCTCGAAGTGGAACAATTAGCAGTCTGAAAGTAATTGGCAATAATAGGTCTGAGGCATGAAATGAAAGTTCAGGGACTTTCCGTGCAAAGAGAAATTGGAAACGATTCGTTCTTCCTCCCGCGCAGGGAACAGTTGGCGCGTCATTTTTACCACGAGAGTCACTCTGGATAATATTAACTCAGTGTGAAATTCGTGAGCCTACTTCACGAGAGCTTGAATGTCGCTGTGGAAGGAAGGAACAGGAATACCGATCGGAACGGAGGATCTGAGGGGGCGTGGGAACCTTAGAAGCCCCTTTGCTCCTCTTTGCTCTTCACGTCTTTGGGTGGATTTTCTGAGATTTTATGTTCTGTGTCACATGTTACCCTCAGCCATGGCCCGCTTTGACGCATTTCCTCTACAGCACAACAATTACGCGAAATTATGCCCTAGTTGGAAAGAGATCCAAGTGAACTCACATCATTCATTCGAAGACATCAACTTGGACAGGTTAACAGATGTTGACATGCATATGTCTAAGTTGCCCAGAGTTTTCCCCGGGACTCCGGTGCCTTGAAGCTTAGAGTTTTGCAAACTCGCGTAGCAGTGACAGCGGAGCGCTGGAGGCTGACAGCGGAGACAGCCTTCTCGCTCGCTCGCCCCCGGATCCACAAGTTTGCCTCGCCTCCATCCCATCTGGATACGCCGCAACGTGCTAGCTATTTGAAGATGCTATCGTATGCAATGCACGAGTGCTGGCGCTGATGGTGCGGATATGGACTGGGACGAGGACTGGGCCAAAGATTAAACGTGCGGCATCTCGGGTCTTCTTCCATCCACTCGAATTTCGCATCTAGTTCCTGAAGGCGAAGATATTGGGAAAACTCAGCATTCAAACACTACTTAAAGAGCTAATGCTTGCTGTTTTGACGCAGCATCTTTTGCATCCCGAACGCACTCTCATAACCTTGCATACCATCTTATTAGCTTCAGAATCATGATGTCCTCTGCAATTTCCTCCCTGGCTATTGCTATCCTCGTACGTCCCCCCTCCCCCTTCACTGCTCCTGATAGATACACTGACTTCCCATGTCTGGCAGGTTTTGTCCAACAGTTGTCTTGCTGCTGGACCCGTCGCCGTTCCTCTGGGCTCAGCTGCCAATTTTGCAATCCTGGCCAAGTCAGGGATATCCACCGTTCCAAGCTCCGCTATCAGTAAGCAAACAATCCTGTTTGCATAAAATCACCATGCTTACTCGCCTAATAGCTGGTGACATCGGCCTCAGCCCCGCTGCGGCGACCTTCATCACCGGGTTCTCTCTGACTCGAAGCGCAGATGGGACCTATGCCACTTCACCACAAGTAACCGGGAAGGTGTATGCCGCGAGCTATACCAGTCCTACTCCTTCGACTTTGACTACTGCTACATCGGATGTGTTGGCAGCTTATAACAACGCTGCGGGTCGGGTGAACCCTAACTTTACCAACCTCAAAAGCGGTGAGCAACTGTTATCCCTCTGCGCCCTGATTATAGTCTGATGTTGCTTCGGATATTTAGGTGCCATTGGAGGCCTCACCCTCACCCCAGGATTATACAAGTGGACCTCTGGAGTCAGCATCAATACCCCGGTTACCATCTCCGGTACTGCAACCGATAGTATGTTAATCCTTTGCCGCTTAGACTAGAATGCATATTGATAAATTTTTGCAGCTTGGATCTTCCAGATCGCTGGTCCTTTTACCATAGCCCCTGCACAATCCGTCCTATTAGCTGGTGGTGCCTCCGCTGCCAATATTGTTTGGGTCGTGGCTGGAGCTGTGACGTTTGGAATTGGCTCTGTCTCCAAAGGGATTGTCCTTGGGGCCACGAGCATTACATTGCAGACTGGTTCGAGTATCAAAGGACGGCTTTTGTCGCAGACTGCTGTTGCGCTCCAAGTGGCTACCGTCACCCACCCTTGATTGGTTCTTTCAACATCGGGGGGCTCGTAAAATTAGACGGGTCGTGCCCAAGTATATAGGTGTACTGCAGTGAAGGTTTTTTTTAGGTCCAAATTGTTCCAATATTCCATTCCAATTAAAAATGTTTCACATATCTCGCTCGATACACCTCATCAATCGACGATGCACAACTCCCCTCCCTTACTTTGCCTCCTGTAATCCTTTCCCCCAATTCATCATATAAACATTTTTAGAACAGACTGCGTTAGCAATTACACACACCTATTGCGCAGTCTATACATCGCTTTGGACTTTCGCAGGATCTCGACCACTCCCTGAACGCACTCGTTCAATGCTCGACCTCCTCCGCATGTACATCTAACTTGGACGGCCGTTTATTCTCAGCGTCGTTGCTCATTAGTTTCGAGTTTGCGTGTTGTCCCACCTGAAGAAGCAAATATATTGTACTCATATCATCGCGATGATTATGCTTCGTAAGGTGCCCGAAGGGAATAATTTCAAAGTGATAGACTCGAGTTGGACGGATTGATTACATAACAGTGGGTTGGCCAAGAGTACACTCTGACATAGATTGGATGTGATGTGTCTGTGCGTCAGCCAACTAGACTTTGATGCAGTGGTGATGTGCTCGTGACAAGAACATTCTGCCAATGGCAGCAACTGGCGGCAAGACGTACTCGTATGCATCACTCACGCCGGGGCGAGGCATTCAAGATGCGAAGACTCTGGAAACTCTTACAAACTCGAATCAGTGCATTGCGTGACTGTCAATAGTGAGGGCAGGTGATTGTCTACGGAGTCTCACCTGAGCGTACTTGGACTTTGTTGGGGAATTCGAAGGCGGCTCAACTCTGTAGCCTGTGGGCGAGAGACATCCAAGTTCTCCGAGTCCGTGATATGCGAGGGTATAAATCGGACCAGGGACGGCAGCCTCAGATTGGCCTCAGATTCCAAATAAGGACAGAGAATAAGGAGGGTCAAACGTGAAATCAGAAGCGCAAGTGGATGGCATGGTGTTTCGGGTGAAAATCGCAACCCCGATAGACGCAATAATCAACGCACGACTGATTTAGTTGTATCACTCTGGGTAACACTGGCCTGTAAAGGCGAGACTATTCTGCAACTAGTACTTGTGGCCCGTGGGCGTGCACCGAGCGTGCACTCGGCCCTGTGCTGTAGGTCTAATGCACAGGTCCACTGGTGACTGATGGAAACAACCAGGATACTGTACCATTTTCGTCGATTCGTAAGGCTCTTGCGATCGTGACCCGTTTTATAGATTCGTAAGGTGGCGGATGGGCTGTGACATCATCGAATTTCGCCCAAAATTTCCGAGCCCAGACACAACCCCATACGTTGATTTTTGGGGGATCAATGCAATCTCTTGAAGCTGACACGCTTCAGACGCGCAAGGATCGATGTTAGCAAAAATTCTCACCAGTGCGATGAGAATTGAACCTCGTCGCGCATGTGGCAAAGCTAATTAGCAGTTATACACAGCGGGCGCAATGCGTTTCACTAATTCACCCTTGTTTCGTACTTCGCGTCGCCGACTTGCTATTGATATTATGAGAAGTGACCTGTACCACTCGTATGTGACTCACTGCTGCTTCATTTGAGTCCTCATTGACCAATATCTTGAACCACTACCGTCAACCTGACGCTGGACTACCGCGCTAAGTTCAGCAAGTTTCAACGCAGAGCACTTCAGCACAAGCATTATTACCCGCCAGTGCTGCTCGCTGCTCGATTATGTGTCCGCGCAGCGGGGAATTTTTTTCACGCCTTCCATGACTCGTTTGTAGATGTCGGCGAAGTTGGCTGTGTCACGACCGATTTTCGTTTTCGTAGAGGGGGCCTGTGACCTGTGACCTACGAATCGATCGAAATGGTATAGTAGACCGATCATCATGCACCACGGTCCGTCCGTATATCCTCGCACGACATCAAATGTCGCACGAACACTAGGATTGATCTCCTAGTTGGCAATTGGTAGTGGTAGACCGAGAACAATGAGAGGAAAGTATGATCCTTGTATGCTCGCTTAGCGGGCGTACGGAAGTAAATTGTACGAAGATTGATCTCCGAAGCAATTGGTATTACACCGTAGCGGACCTGTAGCAAGAGCCTTGACAACTAGGAGATGAAGTTGCAGAAGGAACCAAACTCCCGGGGAGTTCTTCCTATATTTTGGGTCGAGGCCGATCTATGTAGCATCGCCTGGAATAGAATGAGTGCATCTGACAATTAGTGGTGCATGGAACCGGACAACAGGTCGAATTCAAATTACGTGGGGTACACAGGAACGCGACGGATAGGCCCGTTCTTGTTTACATCTGATTGGCTAGGTCCTTAGCCATACTGTGCAGGCTGTTCTTAGGTACGATCAGCTCTAATCATATAGCAATCGGTAGTGAAAGCAATTGGTAGTATGACTCTGATGCATGGAAGCTCCGCGAAGGAGGAAATAGGACGAACTTACCATTGGACTCCTGCTACAAGAAATTTGGTGCGTCATTTTTGCCACGAAGATTCACTACAGGTGACAGTAGTCCGGACTGGGAGCTCATGAGCCTGCTTCACAGGAGATGGAATGTCGAGTCTGGCCGGGAAGGAACGAAACAGATCGAAACGGGATTGAATGACTGTGGGAAACCTTAGTCATCAGCGCAAAGAGGCAAAGTACGTATCCCATGTTCGTGGTACTTGAACATCTGGATTTAGCTTCGTGGAAGTTTTACCCAACAGTTCACTGTACCTGTGCTTCTCATTCTTCGGCCGTGGGTTCGCTATCATCCCTGAAGTCTGTATAGCACTCAGCCATCACCCGCTTTGATATGATTTGTGCTTGATTTGTGCTGCTATTTTCTAGAGGGCAGCACCAGAATTTTTGACAGTGCTCTCTGGACCAAAAGCACATTCGGACAGAGTGATCATGTCTATGTAAGTTGCCCGCAGGACTCCGATGCGTGGGCATTTTGCGCGGCGGTGACAGTGGAGGCGTTCAATGGAGACGGCCTTGCGATGTTTAGCCAGCTCGCTGTTCCTCTACACACATGCAGGCACCCGCCCGCAGCACTGCCCCGTCCCCATAGATTTTAGGTACGTTCCCAAAGGCGAAATTATCAGCAAAACAGTGACCCTTGCCGCCTTACAGGACGAATCGTTGATTATGCCTCCGTGCATGTAAAAGCTACTTAAAGAGCCTGGATTGGATGTTTTGAAGCAGCATCCCCATCCACAACACACTCTCATAACCTTGCATCCTCCCTTGCCAGCTTCAGAGTCGCCATGTTTCCCAAAATGTCCTCCTTTGCCATTGCTATCCTTGTACGTCCACCCTCCCCCTTCACTGCTCCTAATAAATGTACTGACTACCTATGTCTGGCAGGTTTTGTCCAATAGCTGTCTTGGTGCTGGGCCCCTCGCCGTACCTCTAGGCACAGCTGCCACTTTTGCAATCCTCGCCGAGTCAGGGATATCCACCGTCCCCAGCTCTGCTATCAGTGAGCCAGTAATCCCCGTCCCTCCTAATTATTATGCTAACTCGCCTACTTAACAGCTGGTGACATTGGCCTCAGCCCCGCTGCATCAACCTTTATCACCGGGTTCACTCTCACTCTCAGCGCTGACGGGACCTATTCCACTTCCTCGCAAATAACTGGCCATGCATATGCCGCGAGCTATACCAGTCCTACTCCCTCGACTTTGACTACTGCGATATCGGATGTGTTGACGGCATACAACAATGCTTCGGGTCGTGCGAACCCTGATTACACTAACCTCGACAGCGGTGAGATATTATCCCTCTGCGTCCTGAATCCGGGCTGATGCTTGCCCCCATCTGTAGGTGCCATTGGTGGTCTTACACTCGCCCCTGGGCTGTATAAGTGGACCTCTGGAGTTAGTATCGATAGCTCGGTTACCATCTCCGGTTCTGCAACGGATAGTACGTACATTATCTGCCGCTTCAACTTGAATGCCTTCTGATAAATTCTCGTAGCTTGGATCTTCCAGATTGCCGGAACGTTGACCATAGCCAATGGGAAAAGCGTCACCTTATCCGGTGGTGCCTCCCCTGCCAACATCGTTTGGGTCGTGGCTGATGCTGTCACGTTCGGAACTACTTCTACCTTCAATGGGATTGTCCTTGGGGCCACGGGAATTACGCTGAATACTGGTTCAACCATCAATGGGCGGCTTTTGGCGCAGACTGCTGTTGCGCTCCAGTCGGCCACCGTCACCCAGCCTTGATTAGGTCTTTCCACATCGGGTGCTCGTTACATGAGACGGGTCGCGCGCAAGTATATAGGTGTTCTGCAGTGAACGTTTCTTTTAGGTCCAAATTGTTCCATCATCCCATGTCAATTAAACATGTTTCAAATGTCTTGCGCGACGCACCCCTCAATTTCCCACAGAAACATTTCCGGAATCCCTTCATGCACTATCCCTCTGCGTGTTTTTATCTTCCATCAACTGTCCTGCGTTTTTCGTCAGAATCTTGGTCGATTCCAGAAGTCCATTAGTCAGTTCCATTATTTTGTTCCTCGGCACGGTTTTTGGATAGTTGAACCTTTCCATTGTGATTTCTGTCCTCTAATTTCTTGTTCTCTGCGACATAGTACTGTTTTAAATCACTTTGAGGCTACAAAGGTGGAGACAATGCCTCAAAACCAATGCTTTGGAATTATAGTCAGTAGTCAGTGGTGGCGCGCGTTCTGCAGTCCTCGCTCCAGTTCCATCTTTTCTTACAGCCATGGAAAGAGAAATCTCACTGTATTCATTAAACACAGCAGTAAAATGTTGTAGAGGAACGGGGGCGGTGTAGAGGTCGTGGTAATGATAATTGTGCTTATAATGGGAGGCTCGTGAGTATCGCCGCCAGCGTTTTTCAAGCGGTTTTTCTCCTCTTCGATATAAACACTATGCAGTTACAAGAGATGATACATAGCATGCCTGCCCAGTGTAGCCGCTCCGAACTTCATCCCAACTTAGTATGTATTTTACGGATTCGCGTCAAGTACCTGTGTGATTCATCCCGCTGCAAAGAATACAATAGCTGCCTATTGCTTAGTACTACTGACTTGTCTTGACTGAGAAATCCAACTACATAATCAGGGGACACTTTATTTTTTATATCAGTTCTCATTACCTCAGTTCTCATTACCTCCATCACCACGAATTACACACTGGTGCTGTTCGTCGCTGACTTTGCCTGCCAACTGTGTGAAGAACTGGCTGCCACTGGTACATAAGACCGATGTGACTGACATTCCTGTGGCGCCAGGGTACTGGTATTGATGGGCAGTGGTCCATCTTAAAAGGGTTCACATGGTTATTGAATCGTTATTACTAGCAAAATTGTTGTTTTACCACTTTCCGTGACGCATATATATTGTTAAAATTATACTGACTTGTTCATTCCTCGGCGTGGTGCGTGATGCGCGTGATGAGACACTTGATGGTTCAGTTCATTGTCGCCCGTGATCCGCGACTAAACCTACGGTGATTTGCGTACACTGCGCACTCTAACATAGATTGTATTTGATGTGTCTCTGCGTTAACCACCTATACTTTGATGCAGCGGTGTGTGCTCCAGTGGTGGCCACTGGCAGCAAGGCATACTAGTAACTCACGCCGGGGCGAGGCATCCAAGATACGAAGACTCTGAAAACTCCGAAAAACTGGAATCGGTGCATGGCGTCACTGTTCATAGTGATTGCAGGTGATTGTCTACGGAGTTTCACCTGGACTTTGCTGGGGAAGGCCGCTCAACTGTGTAGCCTGTGGCGAGAGACATCCCAGTTCTCCGAGTCCGTGATATCCGACGGTGTAAATAGGATCAGAGACGGCAGCCTTATATTCCAAATAAGGACTGACAACGAGGGGGGTTGAACGTGAAATCATAAGCGCAACGTTATACGGAAGCAAACTATACGAATATTTGATCTCCAAAGCAATTGGTATTACACTGTAGTTAAACTGTGCAAAGAGCATAAGCTAACATCTAGGCGGTCAAGTTTCAAGGGGGTTACAATTCAAATACAAAAAGGAAGCAATGGCCTGGGGACTGCTTCCTACATTTTGAGTTGAGGCCCATCCATGTAGCGTCGCCTGGAAGAGAATGAGCGCGTCTGACAATCACTGATGTATGGAACTGGAAAGCAGGATGAATTCAAATTACGCGGGGTGCACAGGAACGCGACGGATATGTAGGCCCATTCTTGTTCACATCTGATCGGCTAGGTCATTAGCCATCCTGTGCATGCAGGTGTTAGGTACGATCAGTTCTGAGTTTCGATAACAGTGCCCCAGTGGACAATAATGATCGATGAATATCACCGGCCCTGAACAATACCAGCGGTCTGAACATCGTCCAGTTCAACTATATACTAAGAGAGATACAATTCTAAGTGGCAAACACGTGAAAAAAAAAGTGATTAAGACGATGGTGAACAAAAATGAATGAGGGAAAAAATAAAGTGAAATAGTAAAAGTGAATGAATAAAGAGAACAGCAAAGTAACATATATTGAAATCAGAGTGACAGCTTCGGGGTCGTTTGGGATGTCTCTTGTCTCCTACAGCCTCCGAAAACCCCAGTAGATTGGATTATTATAAACGAGTCTTTCTTATGTAAACATAAGGACTCGTAACATCTGGATCTAGCTTCGTGGAAGTTTTACCCAACAGTTCGCTGCTACTGTGCTTCTCATTCTTCGGCCGTGGGTTCTCTATCATCAATAAAGTCTGTATCGCACTCGGCCATCGCCCGCTTTGATATGATTTGTGCTTGATTTGTGCTGTTATTTTCTGGAGGGCAGCACGAGAGTTCTCGACAGTGGTCTCTGGACTTGCTCTGGACCAAAAGGACATTCGGACAGAGTGATCATGACCATGTAAGTTGCCCGCAGGGCTCTGATGCGTGGGCATTTTGCGCGGCGGTGACAGTGTAGGCGTTCAATGGAGACGGCCTTGCGATGTTCAGCCAGCTCGCTGTTCCTCTGCACACATGCAGGCACCCGCCCGCAGCACAGCCCCGTCCCCATAAATTTTAGGTACGTTCCCGAAGGCGAAATCATCAGCAAACCAGTGGCTTTTTCCGCCTTACAGGACGAATCGTTGATTATGCCTCCGCGGATGTAAAAGCTACTTAAAGAGCCTGGTGTGGATGTTTTGAAGCAGCATCTGCATCCCAAACACACTCTCATAGCCTTGCATCCTCATTTTCCAGCTTCAGAGTCGTTATGTTCTCCCAAATGTCCTACTTTGCCATTGCTATCCTCGTACGTCCCCCCTCCCCCTTTGCTGCTCCTGATAAATGTACCGACTACCTATGTCCGGCAGGTTTTGTCCAATAGCTGTCTTGGTGCTGGGCCCGTCGCCGTCCCTCTAGGCACAGCTGCCAATTTTGCAATCCTCGCCGAGTCAGGGATATCCACCGTCCCCAGCTCTGCTATCAGTGAGCCAGTAATCACCGTCCTATAATTATTATGCTAACTCGCCTACTTAACAGCCGGTAACATCGGCCTCAGCCCCGCTGCATCGACCTTCATCACCGGGTTCACTCTCACTCTTAGCGCAGACGGGACCTATTCCACTTCCTCGCAAATAACCGGGCGTGCTTATGCCGCGAGCTACACCAGTCCTACTCCCTCGACTTTGACTACTGCGATATCGGATGTGTTGACGGCATACAACAATGCTGCGGGTCGTGCGAACCCTGATTACACTAACCTCGATAGCGGTGAGATAATATCCCTCTGCATCCTGAATCCAGGCTAATGTCTGCCCCCATCTGTAGGTGCCATTGGTGGTCTCACACTCGCCCCTGGGCTGTACAAGTGGACCTCTGGAGTCAGTATTGATAGCTCGGTTACCATCTCCGGTTCTGCAACGGATAGTATGTACATTATTTGCCGCTTCAACTTGAATGCCTTCTGATAAATTTCCGCAGCTTGGATCTTCCAGATTGCCGGAACGTTAACCATAGCCAATGGGAAAAGCGTTACCTTATCTGGTGGTGCCTCCCCTGCCAACATCGTTTGGGTCGTGGCTGATGCTGTCACATTCGGAACTACTTCTACTTTCAATGGGATTGTCCTTGGGGCCACGGGAATTACGCTGAATACTGGTTCAACCATCAATGGGCGGCTTTTAGCGCAGACCGCTGTTGCGCTCCAGTCGGCTACCGTCACCCAGCCTTGATTAGGTCTTTCCACATCGGGGTGCTCGTTACATGAGACCGGTCGTGCGCAAGTATATAGGTGCTCTGCAGTGAACGTTTCTTTTAGGTCCAAATTGTTCCATTATCCCATGTCAATTAAATATGTTTCAAATGTCTTGCGCGGCGCACCCCTCAATTTCCCACAGAAACATTTCCGGAATGCCTTCATGCACTATCCCTCTGCGTGTTTTTATCTTCCATCAACTGTACTGCTTGTTCGTCAGAATCTTAGTCGATTCCAGAAGTCCTTTAGTCAGTTCCATTATTTTGTTCCTCGGTACGGTTTTTAGATAGTTGAACCTTTCCATTGTGCTTTCTGTCCTTTAATTTCTTGTTCTCTGCGACATGGTACTGTTTTAAAGCACTTGGAGGCGACAAGGGTGGAGACAATGCCTCAAAACCAATGCTTTGGAATCATAGTCAGTAGTCAGTGGTGGCGCGCGTTCTGCAGTTCTCGCTCCAGTTCCATATTTTCTTACAGCCATGGAAATCGGAGAAATATAACTGTATTCATTAAACACAGCAGTAAAATTTTGTAGAGGAACGGGGGCGGTGTAGAGGTCGTGGTAATGATAATTGTGTTTATAATGGGAGGCTCGTGAGTATCGCCGCCAGCGCTTTTCAAGCGGTTGTTCTTCTCTTCGATATAAACACTGTGCATTTACAAGAGATGATAGTATGCCTGCCTAGTGTAGCCAGTCCTAACTTCATCCCAACCTAGTATATATTTTACGGATTCACGTCAAATACCTGTGTGATTCATCCCGCTGCAAAGAATACAACAGCAGCCTATTGCTTAGTACCATTGACTTATCTTGACTGAGAAATCCAACTACATAAGCCACAGGGTCTCCAGGGGAAACTTTATTTTCGTGAGCACTGTGACACTATAAACCGCTGTACAGCGCTGTGACACACTATGCAGAGCAATCAGGTTTTGCTGATGCAGGAATTACACACCGGTGCTGTTCGTCGCTGACTTTGCCTGCCTACTGTGTGAAGAACTGGCTGCCACTGGTACATAAGACCGATGTGACTGACATTCCTGTGGCGCCAGGTATATGGCTCAACTTGTTCCTGTTCATTACACCAGCTACAGGGTTCTTAGTGGTCTTATATGCCCTGAAGGAGAGTGTGAGAGGTGTGGCGATGACTGGGGAGGGTATTGGTATTTGATGGGCAGTGGTCCATCTCAAAAGGGTTCACATGATTATTGAATCATTATTACTAGCAAATTTGTTGTTTTACCACTTTCCGTGACGCATATATCCTGTTAAAATTATACTGACAGGTTCATTCCTCGGCATGGTGAGTGATGCGCGTGATGAGACACTTCAATAGTTCAGTTCATTCAAGTTGTCGCCCGTGATCCGTGACTAAACCTACGGTGATTTGCGTACACTGCGCACTCTAGCATAGATTGCATTTGATGTGTCTCTGCGTCAACCACCTATACTTTGATGCAGCGGTGTGTGCTCTAGTGGTAGCCACTGGCGGGAAGACATAATACTAACTCACGCCGGGGCGAGGCATCCAAGATGCGAAGGCTCTGGAAACTCCTAAACACTCGAATCGGTGCATGGCGTCACTGTCCATAGTGATTGCAGGTGATTGTCTACGGAGTTTCACCTGGACTTTGCTGGGGAAGGCCGCTCAAGGTTGTAGCCTGTGGCGAGAGACATCCCAGTTCTCCAAGTCCATGATATCCGACAGTATAAATAGGATTAGAGACGGCAGCCTTATATTCCAAATAAGGACAGTGGACAGGAGAGTTGAACGTGAAATCAGAAGCGCGACGTTATACGGAAGTAAAATGTACGAAGATTGATCTCCAAAGCAATTGGTATTACACTGTAGTTAAACTGTGCAAAGAGCTTAAGTTAACATCTAGGCGGTCAAGTTTCAAGGGGGTTACAATTCCAATACAAAAAGGAAGCAATGTCCTAGGGACTGCTTCCTACATCTTGAGTTAAGGCCGATCCATGTAGCGTCGCCTGGAAGAGAATGAGCGGGTCTGACAATCATTGATGTATGGAACCGGACAGCAGGATGAACTCAAATTATGCGGGGTGCACAGGAACGCGACGGATATGTAGGCCCATTCTTGTTCACATCTGATCGGCCAGGTGCCCAGCCATCCTGTGCATGCAGGTGTTAGGTACGATCAGTTCTAAGCAGAGGGGTACATCAGACGAGCCTACCATCCAACTCATCCTACAAGAAATTTGCTGCGTCATTTTTGCCACGAAGATGCGCTGTACTAGATGTCAGTAGTACGGACTGGGAGCTCGTGAGCCTGCTTCACATGAGATGGAATGTCGAGTCTGGAAGGAACGTTGAAGGAACGAAACAGATCGAAACGGGATTGAATGAGTGTGGGAAACCTTAGTCATCAGCGCAAAGAGGCAAAATACGTATCCTATGTTCGTAGTACTTTGACGTCTAGATCCAGCTCCGTGGAAGTTTTACCTGACAGCTCGTTGTTGGTTTGCTTCTCATTCTTCGGCTGTGGGTTCTCTATCGTCAATAAAGTCTGTATCGCACTCAGCCATCGCCCGCTTTGATATAATTTGTGCTGTTATTTCTGGAGGGCAGGACACTGTTTTTTCGATATACAGTGCTCAATGGAAAAGTGACCAAGTGAACACTCGGACAGAGTGAGCATGCCTATGTAAGTTGCCCCCGGGACTCCGATGCGTGGGTGTTTCGCATAGCAGTGACAATGGAGGCTCGCAATGGAGACGGTTTTGTAATGTTCAGCCAGCTCGCTGTCCCTCTGCTGCTACTACACAATGCAGGCACCCGCCCGTAGCACTGCTCCGTCCCCATAAGTTTTAGGTATGTTCCCAAATGCGAAATTATCACCAAAATGCCGCCTTACAGTACGAAACATTAATTATGCCTCCGCGCATGTAAAAGCTACTTAAAGAGCCTAGATTGGATGTTTTGAAGCAGCATCCCCATCCCCAACACACTCTCATAACCTTGCATCCTCCCTTACCAGCGTCAGAGTCGCCATGTTTCCCAAAATATCCTCCTTTGCTATTGCTATTCTCGTACGTCCCCCATCCTCCCTCACTGCTCCTGATAAATGTACTGACTATCTATGTCTGTCAGATTTTGTCCAATAGCTGTCTTGCGGCTGGGCCCGTCGCCGTCCCTCTAGGCACAGCTGCCAATTATGCAATCCTCGCGGAGACCGGGATAACCAATGTCCCCACCTCTGCTGTTAGTGAGTCAATAATCTCCGTCCCTCCTAAGTAACATGCTAACTCGCCTACTTAACAGCTGGCAACATTGGCCTTAGCCCCGCTGCAGCGACCCTCATCACAGGGTTTGCTCTCACCATCAGCGCAGACGGGACCTACTCCACTTCCTCGCAAATAACCGGGCGTGCTTATGCCGCGAGCTATGCTAGTCCTACTCCCTCGACTTTGACCACTGCTATATCGGATCTGGTGACGGCATACAACAATGCTGCAGGTCGTACGAGCCCTGATCACACTAACCTCGCCAGCGGTGAGATAGTATCCCCCTGCGTTCTGATTCCGGGCTGATGCCTGCTCCCATCGTCAGGTGCGATTGGTGGCCTCACACTCGCCCCTGGGCTGTACAAGTGGACTTCGGGAGTCAGTATTGGTAGCTCGATTACCATATCCGGTGCTTCAACTGATAGTATGTAAATTCTTTGCCGCTTCGACTGAAATGTCTAATGATAAACATGCGCAGCTTGGATCTTCCAGGTCGCCGGAACGTTGACCATAGCCAACGGGAAAAGCGTCATCTTATCCGGCGGTGCCTCCCCTGCCAACATCGTTTGGGTCGTGGCTGGTGCTGCCACGTTCGGAACTACTTCTGTCTTCAAGGGGGTTGTCCTTGGGGCCGCGGGGATTACGCTGAATACTGGTTCAACCATCAATGGGCGGCTTTTGGCGCAGACAGCTGTTGCGCTCCAGTCGGCTACTGTTACTCAGCCTTGATTAGGTATTTCAATGTCGGGGGGCTCGTAAAATTCGATGGGTCGTGCCCAAGTATATATGTGGTCTGCAGTGAAGGTTTCTTTTAGGTCCAAATTGTTCCTTATCCCATGTCAATTCAAAACGTTTTAAATTGCTTGCTTGAGCCAAGGACCCCCTCTTCGACATGAAAATTCTGCATTTACAAGAGATGCTAGTATGCCTGACCAGTGGAGCCTTTCCTAACTTAATCCTGACCTACATATTTTTCAGATTCACGTCAAGTACCTCTGTGATTCGTCCCGCCGCAAATGATACAACAGCCGCATATTGTTTACTGCTGACTTGCCTTGACTGGGAAATTCAATACATCAATCCCAGCATCATATTTCTCAAACTTGTTTTCCGCATTTTCCTGCCCAAACGCCGAAACCAGTGCCTCCGCCTCCTTCTTCCCCTTCTCCCCAATCAGTGTCGCCATCACCTGCTCCTGCTCCTTCGTCTTCACGCACGCGCCCTGCCCCCAAATCTGTCTGAATCGCGCTGAGAAATGTCCTACATAATGCACCTGAATGTCCAACTTATCCGCTCCCCCCCATTTCCGAACCCACGCACGACGTCGATGGTCTTGTCCGAGCGCTCGCTGATGTAATCTGTGCCGTTGCGGTAGTGCTGTATCAGGACGTGGTTCACGAGGTGCGCAAGGATGCGCTGGACTGTCGCGGAGAACGGCAGGAGCGCGGGGGACTCGTCGGCTGGGTGTCTGTAGATCGGGAAACTGGACGGTAGTTCGAATGCAAATTGCAATCGTTGGTAATAAGTAGGAGCATCTCGCGCTGAATTGAATTGAGTCTTGACGCGTACTACCTGCTATCTTCGTCGATCACACCTTCGACAGCCACCTTCCGCGGCACTTCCCCGCTTTAAACCAATAGAGCCATCAACCAATCGTCCTCAGAGACGTCGGCAATCCAGACTCACCGCGATGGAACATCGTATCCCACCTGATCTCCTCCCTCATCCGCGCGAACGCATTTTTTCTGCCAGATCGGGCGGGGGCACGTCGAGCACGAGCCACGAGTCCCCCGCGCCGAGGACGTCGTCTGCGCCCAGAGTGGCGAGGTTCTGGTTTTTGAGGATTAGGGTGGCTTCGAATTTGGGGTCCCGGTATCCTAGGTGGTCATGTTCAAGTTGTATGTGTTTGTCATTTGGTCGTGAAGGTCATTGCTTGCGGCGGCCAATCTCCTGAGGAATTCTTGCTAAATTTTGGGTCGAGGCTGATCCATTTAGCGTCGCCTGAAAGAGCGCATCGGACCAGTATCAGTACATAGAACCAGAAAGGAAGACGAATTCAAGGTACGCGGGGTACACAGGAACAAGCTGGATAGACCCGTTCTTGTCTAGGAGCTCTAGAGCTTGAGGCTACTTCACAGGAGATGGAATATCGAGTCTGGAACGGGCGAATCAAAACGAGATGCTGAGCGTGGGAAACCTTAGTCACCGGCGCAAAGAGGCGCAAAGTACGTATCCCATGTTCGTAGTACTGTACTTGAGCGCTTGAGCATCTGCATCCAGCTCCGTGAAAGTATTAGGTCCCGACAGCTCGCTGTTGCTTTGCTTCTCATTTTCTGGCCGTTATCGATCGTTAATAAAGTCTGTATCGCGCTCAGTCATCGCCTGCTGTGATATGCTTTGCGCTTTCCGAAGGGCAGTACGATAATTTTCGATCGTGCTGGATGGAAGAGCGACCAAAAAAACATTCGGATAGAGTGACCATGCCTATGTAAGTCCCCCTCAGGAACTCTATGCGTGGGTATCCCGCGTAGCAGTGACAGTGGTGGCGTACTGAATAGATACGGTTTTACGATGTTCAGCCAGCTCGCTGTCCCTCTGCACAACGCAGGCACCCGGACGCAGCACTGCCTCGCCCCCATAAGTGTTAGGTACATTCCCAAAGGCGATATTATCAGCAAATTTCAACGCCTGGAATAATTTCCTCACCATGGGTGTTGAACCTGCAAGAGCAGTGGCCATCCGCCTTACCTGACGAATTCTTGATTAGCCACCGCGCATGTAAAAAGCTACTTAAAGAGCCTGAACTGGATGTTTTGAAGTAGCATCTGCATCCCCAACAAGCTCTCATAATCTTGTATCTTCCCTTGCTAGCTTCAGAGTCGCTATGTTCCCAACAATGTCCCCATTTGCTATTGCTATCCTCGTACGTCCCCCCTCTCCCTTCACCGCTCCTGATAAATGTACTGACTACCTATGTCCAACAGTTTTTTTCCAATAGCTGTCTTGCGGCTGGGCCCGTTGCCGTCCCTCTAGGCACAGCTGTCAATTGTGTAATCCTCGCCAAGTCGGGGATAACCGATGTCCCTACCTCTCATATCAGTGAGCCACAAATCCCCATCCCTCCTAATTATCATGCTGACTGGCCTAATAGCTGGTACTCTCAGCGCAGACGGAACCTACTCCACTTCCTCGCAAATAACCGGGCGTGCTTATGCCGCGAGCTATGCTAGTCCTACTCCCTCGACTTTGACCACTGCTATATCGGATCTGGTGACGGCATACAACAATGCTGCGGGTCGTACGAGTCCCGATCATACTAACCTCGCCAGCGGTGAGATATTATCCCTCTGCGTTCTGATTCCGGGCTGATGCATGCTCCCATCGTCAGGTGCCATTGGTGGCCTCACACTCGCCCCTGGACTGTACAAGTGGACTTCGGGAGTCAGCATTGGTAGCTCGGTCACCATCTCCGGTGCTTCAACTGACAGTATGTAAATTCTTTTCCGCTTCGACTGAAATGTCTAATGATAAATATGCGCAGCTTGGATCTTCCAGGTCGCCGGAACGTTGACCATAGCCAACGGGAAAAGCGTCATCTTATCCGGCGGCGCCTCCCCTGCCAACATCGTTTGGGTCGTGGCTGGTGCTGCCACGTTCGGAACTACTTCTGTCTTCAAGGGGATTGTCCTTGGGGCCACGGGGATTACGCTGAATACGGGTTCAACCATCAATGGGCGGCTTTTGGCGCAGACAGCCGTTGCGCTCCAGTCGGCCACGGTTACCCAGCCTTGATTAGGTAGTTCAATGTCGGGGGCTCGTAAAATTCGACGGGTCGTGCCCAAGTATATATGTGGTCTGCAGTGAAGGTTTCTTTTAGGTCCAAATTGTTCCATTATTCCATGTCAATTCAAAACGTTTTAAATTGCTTGCTCGAGTCAAGGACCCCCTCTTCGATATGAAAATCCTGCATTTACAAGAGATGATGGTATGCCTGACCAGTGGAGCCTTTCCTAAGTTAATCCTAACCTACATATTTTGCAGATTCACGTCAAGTACCTCTGTGATTCGTCCCGCCGCAAATGATACAACAGCCGCATATTGTTTACTACTAACTTGCCTTGACTGGGAAATGCAATACATCGCTCCCAGCGCCATATATCTCCTCCAAATCAAACACTCTCTCCGCATTCTCCCGCCCAAACGCCCAAATCAGCGCCTCCGCCTCCTTCTTCCCCTTCTCCCCATCCTCCCCAGTCAGTGTCGCCCCCGCCTGCTCCTTCGTCTTCACACACGCGCCCTGCCCCCAAATCCGTGTCTGAATCACGCTGAGAAATGTCCTACATAATGCAGCTGAATGTCAAACTTATCCGCTCCCCCCCATTTCCCAACTCCGCCGCGTCCTCAAGGGCGAGCATGCGTTTGTCCTGGCCGATCCCGTACAGCCACCGTCGGTTCGTCTCGAGCACCATCATGAACATCGAGTTGTGCGGGAGCGGAATGCGCTGCACCGGGCGTGGTGGCGGTTTGTCTCCCACTTGAACGTTAACATTTATAAGGGAGTCCTTCTTCATGCGCAGCGCCATCGTGCGCTGCGCCCCCAAACGTTGACAATCTTGGTCCCGCGCACGACGTCGATGGTCTTGTCCGAGTGCTCGCTGATGTAATCTGTGCCGCTGCGGTAGTGCTGTATCAGGACGTGGTTCATGGGGCGCGCAAGGATGCGCTGGTGCTCCCTGATGAGGTGGACTGTCGCGGAGAACGGCAGGAGTGCGGGGGACTCGTCGGCCGGGTGTCTGTAGATCGAGAGACTGGATGATAGTTATAATATAAATTACAGTCGTTGGTGATAAGTGAGAGCATCTCGCGCTGAATTAAATTGAGTCTTGACGCGTACTACCTGCTATCTTCGTCGATCACACCTTCGACAGCCACCTTCCGCGGCACTTCCCCGCCTTCAACCAATAGAACCATCAACCAATCGTTCTCAGAGACGTCGGCAATCCAGACTCACAGCGATGGAACATCGTATCCTACCTGATCTCCTCCCTCATCCGCGCGAACGCCTTTTTTCTGCCAGATCGGGCGGGAGCACGTCGAGCACGAGCCACGAATCCCCCGCGCCGAGGACGTCGTCTGCGCCCAGAGTGGCGAGGTTCTGGTTTTTGAGGGCTAGGGGTGGCTTCGAATTTGGGGTCCCGGTATCCCAGGTGGTCATGTTCAAGTTGTATGTGTTTGTCACTTACTCGTGAAGGTCATTGCTTGCGGTGGCCAATCTCCTGGGGAATTCTTGCTAAATTTTGGGTCGAGGCTGATCCATTTAGCGTCGCCTGAAAGAGCGCATCAGACCAGTATCAGTACATAGAACCAGAAAGGAAGACGAATTCAAGGTACGCGGGGTACACAGGAACAAGCTGGATAGACCCGTTCTTGTCTAGGAG
>KV417682.1:40718-66608 GCA_001630335.1 Athelia psychrophila
GACCAGTATCAGTACATAGAACCAGAAAGGAAGACGAATTCAAGGTACGCGGGGTACACAGGAACAAGCTGGATAGACCCGTTCTTGTCTAGGAGCTCTAGATCTTGAGGCTACTTCGCAGGAGATGGAATATCGAATCTGGAACGGGCGAACCAAAACGAAACTGATCGAAACAGGATACTGAGCGTGGAAAACCTTAGTCACCGGCGCAAAGAGGCGCAAAGTACGTATCCCATGTTCGTAGTACTGTACTTGAGCGCTTGAGCATCTGCATCCAGCTCCGTGAAAGTATTAGGTCCCGACAGCTCGCTGTTGCTTTGCTTCTCATTTTACGGCCGTTATCGATCGTCAATAAAGTCTGTATCGCGCTCAGTCATCGCCTGCTGTGATATGCTTTGCGCTTTCCGAAGGGCAGTACGATAATTTTCGATCGTGCTGGCCGGAAAAGCGACCAAAAGAACATTCGGATAGAGTGACCATGCCTATGTAAGTCCCCCTCAGGAACTCTATGCGTGGGTATCCCGCGTAGCAGTGACAGTGGTGGCGTACTGAATAGATACGGTTTTACGATGTTCAGCCAGCTCGCTGTCCCTCTGCACAACGCAGGCACCCGGACGCAGCACTGCCTCGTCCCCATAAGTATTAGGTACGTTCCCAAAAGCAAAATGATCAGCAAAATTCAACGCCTGGAATGATTACCTTACTATGGGTGCTGAAATTGCAAGAGCAGTGGACATCCGCCTTACCTGACGAATTCTTGATTAGGTCTCCGCGTATGTAAAAACTACTTAAAGAGCCTGAAGTGGATGTTTTGAAGCAGCACCTGCATCCCCAACAAGCTCTCATAATCTTGTATCTTCCCTTGCTAGCTTCAGAGTCGCTATGTTCCCAACAATGTCCCCATTTGCTATTGCTATCCTCGTACGTCCCCCCTCTCCCTTCACCGCTCCTGATAAATGTACTGACTACCTATGTCCAACAGTTTTTTTCCAATAGCTGTCTTGCGGCTGGGCCCGTTGCCGTCCCTTTAGGCACAGCTGTCAATTGTGTAATCCTCGCCAAGTCGGGGATAACCGATGTCCCTACCTCTCATATCAGTGAGCCACAAATCCCCATCCCTCCTAATTATCATGCTGACTGGCCTAATAGCTGGTAGCATCTGTATCAGCCCTAGCGCAGCAACCGGCATCACCGGGTTCGCTCTCACCTTAAGCTCAGACGGAACCTATTCCACATCCTCGCAAATAACCGGGCGTGCTTATGCCGCGAGCTATGCCAGCCCTACTCGACTTTGACTACTGAAGTATCCGATATGGGGACGGCATACAACGATGCTTCGGGTCGTGTGAACCCTGATCACACTAACCTCGCCAGCGGTGAGATATTATCCCTCTGCATCCTGATTCCAGGCTGATGCCTGTTCCCATCATCAGGTGCCATTGGTGGCCTCATACTCACCCCTGGATTGTACAAGTGGACCTCTGCAGTCAGCATTGGTAGCTCGGTGACCATCCTCGGACTACCCACGGATAGTATGTACATTTTATACCACTTCGAGTTGAACGCCCGCTAATAAATTCCCACTTCCACAGCTTGGATCTTCCAGATCACCGGAGGGTCGAACATAGCCCACGCACAGGCCGTCATCTTGGCCGGTGGCGCCTCTCCTGCCAACATCGTCTGGGTCGTGGCTGGAGCTGTGACGCTCGGAACGAACTCTGTGTTTGAGGGGATTATCCTTGGAGGCTCGAGCATTACAATGCAGACTAGTTCGAGTATCACTGGGCGGCTTTTTGCGCAAACTGCTGTTGCGCTGCAGGTGGCTACTGTCACCCAGCCTTGATTGGGTCTTTTAACATCGGGGGGCTCGTAAAATTAGACGGGTCGCGCCCAAGTATATAGGTGTAAGGTTTTTTTCAGGTCCACATTGTTCCAATATCCCATGCCAATCAAAAATGTTTCAAAAATCTCGCTCGATACACCTCATTAATCAACGATGCACAACTCCCCTCCCTTAATTTGCCTCCTGTAATCCCTTCCCTCAATTCATCATATAAACATTGTTAGAACAGACTGCGTTGGTAATTAACCGCACCTACTGTGCAGTCTATACATCGCTTTGGACTCAACCACTCACTGAGCGCACTCATTGCTCGACTTCCTCCGCATGTACATCCAACTTGGAAGGCCTTTTGTTCTCAGCGTCGCTGCTCATTAGCTTTGAGTTTACGTGTGGCCGTTGTACTCATTTCATCACGAGGGCATGCTTCGTAAGGTGGTTGAAGGACTTGATTTCAAAGTGACGCACTTTTGCTCGAATTGGACGGATTGATTGACAGGATACCGTGCCACGAGAGTAACCTCTGACATAGCTCGAATGTGATGCGTCTCTGCGTCATTAATGCAGTGGCGGTGAGCGCACGACAAAAACACGACATGTTGCAAACACGTTGAAAAGTCCCGTGGACTTTCACACCGTACCCTAGACAAGAACTTGAACATTCTGCCATTAGTAGCAACTGGCAGCTAGACGTATGCATTACTCACGCCGGGGCGAGGTATTCAAGGTGCGGAGACTCTAGAACCTCTGAAAAACTCGAATCAGCGCATAGTGTGACTGTTGATAGTGATTGCAGGTGATTGTATACGGAGTCCCACCTGGGTGTGCGGACTTTGTTGGGGAAGGCGTCTCAACTGTGTGGCCTGTGGGCGAGAGACATCCCAATTCTCCGTGATATGCGTGGGTATAAATAGGATAAGAGACGGCAGCCTTATATAGACAGTGGACAGGAGAGTTGAACGTGAAATCAGAAGCGCGACGTTATACGGAAGTAAAATGTACAAAGATTGATCTCCAACGCAATTGGTATTACACTGTAGCTAACCTGTAGAAAGAGCTTAAGTGAACATCTAGGCGATCAAGTTTCAAGGGGGTTACAATTCAAATACAAAAGGAAGCAATGTGCCAGGGACTGCTTCCTATATTTTAAGTTAAGGCCGATCCATGTAGCGTCGCCTGGAAGAGAATGAGCGCGGCTGACAATCATTGAAGTATGGAATCGGAAAGCGGGATGAACTCAAATTACGCGGGGTACACGGGAACGCGAAGGATATGTAGGCCCATTCTTGTTCACATCTGATCGGCGAGGTCATTAGCCATCCTGTGCATGCAGGTGCTAGGTACGATCAGTTCTAAGCAGAAGGGTACATCAGACGAGCCTACCACCCGACTCATCCTACAAGAAATTTGCTGCGTCATTTTTGCCACGAAGATGCGTTGTACTAGATGTCAGTGGTCCGGACTGGGAGCTCGTGAGCCTGCTTCACAGGAGATGGAATGTCGAGTCTGGAAGGGAAACAGATCGAAACGGAATTGAATGAGTGTGGGAAACCTTAGTCATCAGCGCAAAGAGGCAAAATACGTATCCCATGTTCGTAGTACTTTGACCTCTAGATCCAGCTCCGTGGAAGTTTTACCTGACAGCTCGTTGTTGGTTTGCTTCTCATTCTTCGGCTGTGGGTTCTCTATCGTCAATAAAATCGGTATCGCACTCAGCCATCGCCCGCTTTGATATAATTTGTGCTGTCATTTCTGGAGGGCAGGACAATAATTTTCGATATACAGTGCTCACTGGAAAAGTGACCAAGAGAACACTCGGACAGAGTGAGCATGCCTATGTAAGTTGCCCCCGGGACTCCGATGCGTGGGTATCTCGCGTAGCAGTGACAGTGGAGGCTCGCAATGGCGACGGTTTTGCAATGTTCAGCCAGCTCGCTGTCCCCTGCTACACAATGCAGGCACCCGCCCGTAGCACTGCCCCGTCCCCATAAGTTTTAGGTACGTTCCCAAATGCGAAATTATCACCAAAACGCCGCCTTACAGTACGAAACATTGATTATGCCTCCGCGCATGTAAAAGCTACTTAAAGAGCCTGGATTGGATGTTTTGAAGCAGCATCCCCATCCACAACACACTCTCATAACCTTGCATCCTCCCTTACCAGCTTCAGAGTCGCCATGTTTCCCAAAATGTCCTCCTTTGCTATCGCTATTCTCGTACGTCCCCCCTCCTCCCTCACTGCTCCTGATAAATGTACTGACTACCTATGTCCGTCAGATTTTGTCCAATAGCTGTCTTGCGGCAGGGCCCGTCGCCGTCCCTCTAGGCACAGCTGCCAATTATATAATCCTCGCAGAGACGGGGATAACCAATGTCCCCACCTCTGCTGTCAGTGAGTCAATAATCCCCGTCCCTCCTAATTATCATGCTAACTCGCCTACTTAACAGCTGGCAACATTGGCCTTAGCCCCGCTGCAGCGACCCTCATCACAGGGTTTGCTCTCACCATCAGCGCAGACGGGACCTACTCCACTTCCTCGCAAATAACCGGGCGTGCTTATGCCGCGAGCTATGCTAATCCTACTCCCCCGACTTTGACTACTGCTATATCGGATCTGGTGACGGCATACAACAATGCTGCAGGTCGTACGAGCCCTGATCACACTGACCTCGCCAGCGGTGAGATAGTATCCCCCTGCGTTCTGATTCCGGGCTGATGCCTGCTCCCATCGTCAGGTGCGATTGGTGGCCTCACACTCGCCCCTGGGCTGTACAAGTGGACTTCGGGAGTCAGCATTGGTAGCTCGATTACCATATCCGGTGCTTCAACTGATAGTATGTGCCAACTTTTCCGCTTCGACTAGAATGTCTGTTGATAAATATGCGCAGCTTGGATCTTCCAGGTCGCCGGAACGTTGACGGCAGCCAACGGAATTAGCGTCATCTTATCCGGTGGTGCCTCCCCTGCTAATATCGTTTGGGTCGTGGCTGGTGCTGTCACGTTCGGAACTACTTCTGTCTTCAAGGGGGTTGTCCTTGGGGCCGCGGGGATTACGCTGAATACTGGTTCAACCATCAATGGGCGGCTTTTGTCGGAGACTGCTGTTGCGCTCCAGTCGGCTACCGTTACCTCTTGATTAGGTCTTTCAACGTCGGGGGGCTCGTAAAATTAGACGGGTCGCACCCAAATATATAGGTGTTCTGCAGTGAATGTTTCTTTCAAGTCCAAATTGTTCCATTATCCCATGTCAATTCAAAACGTTTCAAATTGCTTGCTCTATGCACCTCATAAATCGATGACGCACAGCTCCCCTCTCTTACTATCCCCCTTTAATTTCCTTCCGAAACGCCTTTCAAACTGCTCTTGCATGGACCCCCTAGATCTACTTCCTGCCGGAAAGCTCGTGCTGCTATTTGCAGGAATTCCTTCATATACTTTCCCTCTGCGATGGCCAGGTGTTGCAAACGATCAGCATGAATGATTGCACGGCTGGTAGTTTATCTGAATTGCCGACTTATGCGAAAGTGTGTGTATCCTCCAACAACTGCCCTGCGTTTCTTGTCAGGATCTTGGTCGGTTTCGGAATTCCTTTGGTCGATTCTATTCTCTGGTTCCTTTGCCCGCACTGCCAAAACACGGTTTTGGCTCGTTGAACGTTTTCATTGGGCCTTTCTTCCCTCAAATTTCTCCTTGTCTGAGACATAATACCAGTTTAAAATTCTTCAAGGTGGTAGGTGTGTCGGCAATGCCCCAAAATTGATGCTTTGAAATTGTGGTCACTGGTGGCGCGCGTTCTGCAGCTCAAGCTCGAGTTCCTTCATTTCCTACAGCCACGGAGAGAGAAACCTAGCTGTATTCATTAAACACAGTCCCTAAATCCCTGGAGGAACGGGGGCGGTGCAGCGACCGGGCCATTGATAATTGTGCTTGTACAGTAATGGGGAGCCTGGTGAGTGTCGCCGGCGGCGGCTTTCAAGCGGTTTGTCTTCTCTTCGATATGAAAATTCTGCATTTACAAGAGATGATAATATGCCTGACCAGTGTAGCCTCTCCCAACTCAATCCCAACCTATGTATTTTACAGATTTACGTCAAGTACCTGTGTGATTCATCCCGCTGCAAAGAATACAACAGCCGCCTATTGCCTACTACTGACTTGCCTTGACTGAGAAATGCAACACATCACTCCCAGCACCATACACCCCCTCCCAATCAAACTCGCTCTCCGCATTCTCCCGCCCAAACGCCCAAATTAGCGCCTCCGCCTCCTTCTTCCCATTCTCCCCATCCTCTCCAGTCAATGTCGCCCCCGCCTGCTCCTTCGTCTTTGCGCACGCGCCCTGCCCCCAAATCTGCGTCTGATCCGCGCTGAGAAACGTTCCGATACACCTGAACGTCAGGCTTATCCGCTCCCCCCCGTTCCCCAACTCCGCCGCGTCCTTGAGGGCGAGCATGCGCTTGTCCTGGCCAATCCCATGCAGCCACCGTCGGTTCGTCTCGAGCCCCATCACGAACATCGAGTTGTGCGGGAGCGGGATGCGCTGCGCCGGGCGTGGCGGCGGTTTGTCTCCCACTTGAACGTTAACATTTATGAGAGAATCCTTCTTCATGCGCAGCGTCATCGTGCGCTGCGCCCCCAACGACACGTTCACGATCTTCGTCCCGCGTACGACGTCGATAGTCTTGTCCGAGTGCTCGCTGATGTAATCTGTGCCGCTGCGGTAGTGCTGTATCAGGACATGGTTCACGGGGTGGGCGAGGATTCCCTGGACGTGCTCCCTGATGCGTTGGACTGTCGCGGAGAACGGCAGAAGCGCGGGGGACTCGTCGGCTGGGTGTCTGTAGATCGGGAAACTGGACGGTAGTTCGAATGCAAATTGCAATAGTTGGTAATAAGTAGGAGCATCTAGCGTTGAATTGGATGGAGTCTTGACGCGTACCTGCCATCTTCGTCGATCACACCTTCGACAGCCACCTTCCGCGGCACTTCCCCGCCTTCAACCAATAGAGCCATCAACCAATTGCCTTCAGAGACGTCGGCAATCCGGACTCACCGCGATGGAACATCGTATCCCACCTGACCTCCTCCCTCATCCGTGCGAACGCGGTTTCTGCCAGATCGGGCGGGAGCACGTCAAGCACGAGCCGCGAGTCGCCCGCGCCGAGGACGTCGTCTACGCCCAGAGTGGCGAGGTTCTGGTTTTTGAGGGCTCGGGGCGGCCTCGAATTCGGGGTTCCGGTATCGTAGGTGGTCATGTTCAAGTTGTATGTGTTCGTCGCTTGATCGTGAAGGTCGTTGCTTGCATGCACTGCAACATCTCGTTTTAGCGCCCAGTCCGAGTCAGAATTCAGAAAGGCCCGGGCACGCCGCATACGACACGGTACATTCCCCTGATTCTGAGATACCGCAAAGCCTGGTACTTTACACTGTCAGCAACTCGTGAGCCAAGCAGAGCTGAAGCGCTGACATGAGACAGGTCTTTCGTGAGAACTTTGGCACGTGTCAATGTGTCATACACGCAGCACGACATTGACCACGACAACGAAGACAACAAACACTCCAGCTGGCAGCTGCAGTGACCATTCGATTTCAGCTTCACCCTCAGTTCTTATATATCTCGCTTTCCCATTGCCCACCCTCGCCTTTTGGATATTCCCATAGCGGGGTTTTGGGTCCACCTGGGGTTCCGTCGCTGCCACCATCCCAAAGTTCCCATCGGCCTTGATAACCTGTACCTCAGGAGTTTTCAGCACTCAAAATCTAAAACTCAGCTGCTATTGCTCGTATCTTGTCCAGATTCATATTGTCCAGCTCAAACTACAGTGTACACTTCATCCGGACTCTATTGGACCCACCTTTTGTCCATTCCGAGGCTCAAACAATTAACCCTCACTTGACGCTGTCTAATGCCTACACTTCACTTGAAACATCTCCCTGTGGTCTCAGCTCCAGACACCTTGAGAAAATCGATATACAGAGTGGGTGAATAAAGGAATGGGCCCGGCGATCTTACAGTAGGCTGATCTCTTATCCCTTCGCGATCTTGCATCATGTGTTCACATCATGCGCGCGTTGAGCGCTCGAATCAGGCTCGAGCGTTGGAACTCCGTCTGAGATGACTGTCTTTTTTTTGGCTCCAGACACATCAGAAAACTGCCAACCGAGGATGTTGAAGGGCACTTTAGAAGTAGAAGAGGCCAGTCTTCTGTCTGATCAAACCACATGGTGATTCGAAGCAAAGACTCGAGCAGCTCAGGTGGTTGGCAGCGTCAATTCCTCTCGCTAGTACTGATTAGTCGATTTGCGCACGCAGACCAGCAAGAACACCTGTAATTGGGACAACAGGGTCTGCCAATTGCCGCCAAGATGTGAAGTGTTTGAGGGTCGTACAAGGACGCACATTCACATCCCTAGTGTATGCATGCATATGTAAAGACATAGCCACAACTCAAGTCTTGGCAGCAGGACGCGGTAAGCCTCAGAAGACAACCTCAAGGTCGACCGTGCGACGATTGGGATCTTCAAGATGACCTGGCGGTACATGGGACCCCAAAATTGACCTCCTCTACGAACGGCAATATTCTTACCTCTCCTCATTAGCACCATATAAAATATCTACCTTTGCAGACAAATCCAAGGACGGCGAAAAATCTCTCGTCCGACCCATACGACTTACATTACCTCTCGGAGTTCCGGGCCTGGTACATCAAACGTCACAGCCGAGCGGGGCGTGCCGTGGAAATTGTGCCCTTCCTCGTGGTTCTCTATTTCATACCTCCACCGCGGGCGGTGGAAGCCTGTCATCTTGAAAAATTGCTGTAATGCCCTAGGCAGTCGACCATAGTCGCAAAGGTATATAAAGTCTGTTCTTCCCTGTAGATCTGATCATCCATTAGCAGCATTACCTGAGACCTCTACCACCAGCACCTTCTAAGCGCTCTACCAGCTAAAACTCTCTTCACTACCACAAACTCCTCACAAAATGCACTTCTCTACCATCCTCGTCACAGCTCTCGCGCTCCTCACCCCAGCGCTCGCTGCCCCTACCGATGCTGCTGCTCCTATCGTGAGCAAGCGTTACGTCCCCGGCAACTGCGGTGTGCATGTGCGCCAGTACCAGCGCCACGAGGGCAACGAAAACCCCACAGGCAACTACCTTTTTGGCGTAACTATCTACGACGGGGCGCAGCACCAAATCGGCGCCGGAACTCAGTACATTCCTAGCGGAAGGACGGGTGATTTCGACTCTCAGCTGCCGCGCGTTCTCTTGATCAACGCACTCTACGTTGACAGCGACCCAGTCACCTTTGCGTATAACGGCGACACCTGGAGCAGCAACTCGAGGTGCAGTGTTGGAGGGTATGACTCCGGGCACAGGGATATGGATTGCGGGTTTTCCTGCTAGATGCGCGGTGGGAGTTCGGTAAGTCAGGATCTTCAGACTCACTGGGCATGTTATTGACAGTCTCCGTTTACACTTACAGTCTCCATGGACCATGATCAAACATTGATCGTGAATGCTCGTAGTTAAAGTACTTTGACAAATCAGTACTTGGTACAAATGTTTTTGTAGTGATTCATTCTCGAACCAACTCCTGTTTGATTGGCTAATTGTTCGCATCCTATCGTGAGCAATCAGTGCATTTTGGGCGGCTATTTTGGGCGCTCAGCACGAGTCAGAAAGACTGGGTGCCCTGGCTTGGCCGCGAGAAGATAAGTGTTGTTGACATGCATGCGACAGTTATTACTGTATACAGCAGGATCCGCGCATGTGCCGTACGGGTCAAAGGGACCTTGACGACATGATGGTCCCGAGCCCGCCCTGCCAAGTACAACTGACGAAGTGTTATATACCAGATGAAAAGTTAGCATTCGGATTTCTCATCTCCTCCTACTCCCCGAATTCGAATTTCGACTGGTGAGTGCAGTTTACTTTGTCAGTTTGAACTTTGGGACAGATGTCGCGGTCTTTGGCGGCCAAACATTCCTTTTTGGTGCCTGGCCCGGCATGCGCGCCTAATTTGAAGACCCGCCTGGCGCTCGCCCATTGAACTTGTCTCTAAAATTCGTCGTCTCCACGCCATATGCATCTCCGCGCTATGACGCATGTGCTTATAACCAGCAATATCCACAGATAACCAACACATCAAATGGTCGCATTCAAATCCCTCACCGTCATTTCTCTCGGCTTCTTCGCGTCCCAAAGTGCGTCTCTTCAATCACCTGCACACACGCACCACTAACCATCTCATCCCTAATCTCCCCCATAAATGTTCCACCCTTCAGCCTTGGCCAGCGCCCCAATCTCCAGCGCGCTTCTCTCCCTCACCCGGCGCCAAACAAGCACCGGCGACATCCCGTCGGCGTGCCAGTCCGGGTGTGATGCGGTCACCACCTCCCTCGAGAACTGCGACAGCGCGAGCGACCCACTGGCTTGCGTCTGCGCGGCCTCGAGCATTTCTGCCGTGCAGTCGTGTGTCAACTGCCTCATTGCTGTCGACCCATCATCATCGGCCTTAGAGTCTGCGGGCGCGAACCTTGTCAGCAGTCAGTATTTTTATATTATAAACCCATCCTATCTCTATATTTCTTCCTCGAGCAAGAATTGTACTAACACTCAAATATAATTGTAGCCGTCAACACCGAGTGCTCAGCAAAAGGCGCGCCGACACTCACGGTACCAGGCTCCGCTGCAGCAACGGGATCCTCCGCACCAGCCGCCACTGCGAGCGGTTCCTCGAGCGGTTCCTCGAGCTCTGTAAAGAATAGTTCCAGCGCGAACGCCGCGACAGGCATCCCTGGTCTCGTCGGCCTGGCTGCGCTCGGCCTCGCGGCGGCTTTGCTTTAATTATTATTTTTGAACGGCGGGGTATATTTTATTTTTTCCAGGGTCTTCAGGTTGCGTGTTTTAGATTTGTGAATACCCATGTGCTTTTTTCGGAGCTTCTGATCATGCTGCAACTTGTTGACCTGTTGACCACGACTCTCGAGATCTGTATACATTAGTGAAGCAACTGTTTGCGGGATTGCAGCCTGCTTAGTAGACACTGCACTGTCTGACGCGAAACTGCAAGGCGAGCTACCTTAGCTAATCACCGCCAAAATATATCACATAGGTGTACGTCGTGAGGTTGGCGAGGACAAGGCCGGTGTTTTCTCGCTCTTTGGGAGGACATTTCCCTGAAGACTTGGTCTTGGTGGCGGGTCGTGACTCGTCTCTATTGGCTGGCATCTCAGTGGCACTCATGCCTGTCGATTTCATTGCGAGCACTCGCGATACACTTATTTTCAAGTGAAAATCACAGCTCGACCACCCCGATGGGCTACGACTCTCGCAGTCACACTTGGACGATGCTTCGACAAGCAAGAGGGCACAATTTGAATTCAACGGCAGCCATTCAATGTCAGGGATGTAATGATCATATTTCATTTCACTAGTATCATTCAATAAGCCCTAGCTATAGCATTTCGGACGGATCAAACGCTTTCAAGGATCCATCTGTACTCCTCGCTTCCGTTGTCGGCGCTGATTTCCACCTATCGTGTGATGGCTGAGCAAAAGGAAGCAGCCAGAGATTCTGCGAGAACAGTTTACCTGACTGGCCACGGTGGCAGATTGAAGGTTCCTCCTGAATACTAGACGCATAAAAGGGTTACATGGCCATCGCCAACCCTGAAGGATTGGCTGAACATACGTGTAGCCGTCGTCCCCGCTGTTGATGATCCGAACGTAACCTGCACCAGGAATTACTACAATATCACTGCCACTGCCACCAGCCTGGAGGCTCGAGTCGCTGACAGGAGATATCGGCTGAGCAACGCCATTTGAGTCCAATCATCCACTACAGCAAATATTGTTAATGTGGTCTGGCCATTTATTTTGTGAAATATACCTGTTAGGTAGCGTAGATGAGTCAGCTGTAGTAGCTAAGCGTAAATGAGTCAGCTGCGTATATAAGCTAGTGTGAGAATTGGTGTCTCGTTATGGAGACAATGAATGCGTGCTACAACAATACCGACGTCGTAATCACGTGACTCAACTCCCGTGGAGGCAACAGCGAAGACGGAGACAAACTGAAGAAGCAGACGATGTTTGCATAAAGTTACGTAGTGTGGTAGTATATGTTATACTTTGCAGCTAACGTGTAAGCGAGAGCGCGAGGCGTCAAGCGTACTATAAGGGATGTAAGTCGTGTAGAGTCTAGATCGATGCACGAGAATCACACGTATGGCTAAGACAGATGAGCATCTGCGTCAGTCAAAGTTATCAGAGTTCGTTAAACGACGTATTTTTCTAAGTACGATACAGAGCTCTATTTATACTGTTCGTGTCTACTGAGCTCGAGTCATTCCTCTTACTCGTTTGAGTGTTTCCTGAACGTTCGTCCTGTTCCCGAGATCGCCGAGAAGCTTCTCGGGGATACGAGCGTATTCGCTATACTTTCTCGAATCGTATCGAAGGTAAGAGAAGTTCTAAATAGATCAAAAGTGCGTCTTTGGAAGTACATGCCTTGACCGGTACTACGTATGGATGTCCTCGTGTATGAACTGATACACGGCCACACGTAAACTTCACTCATCTGACATGAGACTATCTTCGTCTGAATCGTAGGTAAGGTCGATGATCTCTTGGCTAGTCCTATCAACGTAATTAATTCCCGCGCAGTTGCACATGGTGATTTCTTGAAGCGGGGATACTGATCGCGTGAAGGAATTGTTGGAGTAGCTGGAGTCACTGTCATAGACCGCGTGGTTGGACTCGGCGTATGCGTGAGCTGGAGAATCGGAAAGCGTCGGTGAGTTGAATAGCATCGGTGACTGGGGTCGGTACTCTTCGTCGACGTCGGAGACCGGATAGGAGGTGGGGTAGAAATCGTCGTCGGGCAGAGGCATGTTCGCATAGGCGCGGGCGGCGCGGGCGGAATTGGACATAGTTGGGTGGACGATTACAGCGCGTTCGAGATTGGTGGGGTGGAACAGCTCTAGCAGATGGTCTGCGGCAGCTGGGATCGGACCCTGGGAGAGCGCCGGATGAGATGCGAAGGTTTCTGTTGGCGCGGTGCTCCAAGCCCAATCGTTGTCGTAAATCGCACAACGAGCGCGGGCGTGCATGAGCCACCGCAAACCCTCTATGCCGACATTCTGGATGTATTGGAAGCGGGATAGGATGTCTTCTGGAGTCCCGACGAGGTGGCACGGGTTCTGGGTAAATGCGTACGCCTGGATGATGACCGGCGTGGGCATCTCGATCTCGTTGAGGCGGGCGGCGGGAATGAACGGCTTAATGTCGTCGAGCGCCATGCCCGGGTTGGCTGCCAAGATGATAGTGCGCCCGATTCGCCTGATTGTGGACCAGATTGTGGCGGCAACGTCGAAATCCAAGGCTCCGAGGTTGTGAGCGACAGAGTGCATATGAATGTCACTTTTATCAAGGGTAAGGGCGAGAGGTGAGGTCTGGTTGACGTGCGCATTTACGAAGTCATAGTTCAAGTGGGGAAAGGCTCGCGGTACGGCCAGGCTGCTGGCGACAGTGGCTGCGACGGCGAGGGATAGGGATTGGCTCATGATTGGAAGGTTTTTGAATAGGGAAGGAAAGGAAAGGAAAAGGATAGCGGTGGATGGTAAGGGTAGGTATAGAATTTCTTTGCAGACTGTAGTGGAGCGATGAGAGTAAGAGAAATAGGTACAGAATATTCACCGTAGGGTTAGTTGTATTTATACAGTTTTTTCTATGCGACGGCCTATGTTCTTTGGTAGGGCGAAGCACGGGTGGCGTTTTTTCTTGGATTGCACACGCGTGTATGCGTACTCTGTCCTACGGGCGCGTACTTCCTGATTTGCTCATTCAGTCGGGCTTTGTGTGTCCCCGGGGTCGGTGCTGCCCGTTGTAGTTCCTTCTGTTACATTCTCTTTCTTCCGTAGCATACGCGCTCTCCATTTCTGCAGGATTTCTGGCGCATTCCTGAGTTGGACAGCTGTCTTCCATTCGTCGTGATCCTCGTTGTAATGCTCGAACCGAATCAGATATTCGGTGACTAACCTTCCGTTCCTTCCGGGTTTCTTTCGCTCACTAACTATTCGATCGACGTCTTCCTCGGGTAGATCTTCAAAGTTGGCACGGTTTAAATTCCGCTGTGGCCGATTACCTAGCTCTTCGGGCGATTGAACATATCGTTCCAGATGAGCTATGTTGATTATGGGATGCATTCCATATGATGCGGGCATCCTGAGTCGGTAGGCCACAGGGCTTATTTTATCGAGAATTTCAAACGGCCCGTCATACTTCATCAGGAGCTTCTTTCCTCGTCCTTTCTCTGATTTGAGCAACTGAAGTGAATGCGGGTTAATTAATACCTTGTCGCCGGCAGCATATTCTAAGACTAATCTGCCATCATTATACGCCTTACTTTGGTGGTGTTGTCCCAGAGTTAAGGCCTCTTGGGCTCGGTGCCGATCCGCGATGAAGCTTTCAACCATTTCCTCAACGTCAGTGGCGTCGCCAGCGCTTAATTTGTTTAGCGCTTCGGCTGCGTCGGGTGATCGGGTTTGATCCGCTGATTGAGTTAGTCGCGGGATCGGCTCAGGGCTGTGCATAATTGTCGATCCTGTTATCGGCAAATATCCGCGAAGGAGATACGCGGGTGCGTACCCCGTGGCGGTATGTGGAGTTGAATTGTAGGATAGCGCTAGGGTATCCAAGTGTGAGGCCCAGTCGTCTCGACTCGGGCCGATATAAGCTCTCAAGGAGATTTCCAGTCCTTGATTTAGGACTTCGGTTTGCCCATCTGTTTGGGGATGATAGGAAGTAGTTAGCGATCTTTTCATTCCCATCTGTTTGCAGATGGTGTCCCAGAATTCTCCTCTCCATCGCGTGTCTCGATCAGTGATGACTTGCCGAGGGATTCCGAATTTGCTGATGACATGTTTAAAGAATAGTTGAGCTGTTTCTTCTTTATTCACGGTCACGGTAGTAGGGATGAATATAGCGTACTTGGTAAGCTTGTCTACTATTACTAGAATGTTATCGCATCCTTCGGAAGTCGGTAGTTCGGGGATGAAATCCATGGAAACGACCTCGAAAGGCTGCGAAGGTATCGGAATGGGTTGTAATAATCCGATTGGTGCGTGGCGTCGAGGTTTCGATTTCTGACAGATATCACAGCTTTCAGTGTACCGCTTAATGTCTCTCGACATTTTAGGCCAGTAGTACACTGCTGCTATGCGATTGTATGTTTTCCCATATCCGCTGTGAGCTGCTTCGGATGCTGTGTCGTGCACTTCACTAATTAGTGTAAGCTGCATGTCGTTTGGTACACAGAGCCGCAAGTTACCGTTCCAGTCCTTGAAATACAATAATCCATTGCTGTGTGATTGATATTGAGGGAATTCGCCTTCCTCTGAGTTTTGCAACGCGTATAGGACTTTGCTCCAGTGTGAATCTGTCATGTATGCGCTTTTCCAACGTTCTAATTCTTCCGCGGTGATGCTTGTAATTACTGCGTAGGAATGAGATGTTATGTGATTGGATAGTGTAATTTCCCCCCCTGTTTTCAGCTCAATAGCATCAGGGAGAGAGCAGGAATAATCCGTTACTTCAGCTTCCTCAGAGTGTACAAAGTTGGTGGCAACCGTGAGGAGCTTCTCCTCGAATTTTTCCCCGAGGCGACCGTACATGTTCTCCAATGGGTCGTCCTCAATGCCTAAAGATATTGTCTGAGTAGCGTCGACAGTAGGGCTGTTATGCATTGGCACGCGTCGTCGCAGTCTGGAGATAGGGTCAACGTTCGAATGAACTCTACCTGCTCGATGTACGATTCTCAAGTTTGGGTAAGCTGAAAATACAGTTCCCCATGTTAGTAGGCGGCGGTTGACGTTCTGAAACGTCTTGCTCCATGTGAGAGCAGCGTGGTCGGTTACTGCTAAAATGGTTTCACCTTCGATGAAGGTTTGGAACTTGATGAGACCTTCCTTCAATGCTAACGCTTCTCTCTCAGTGGGCGAGTAGTTGCGTTCGGCGGGCTTCAGTACTCTTGACCAGTAGGCAATTACTCGTTCGATATGTACCCAGGTGTCATCAAAGGTGGCGCCCCAATTTTCACTCGGAGGTACATCGTTATCTGCTTTAGAAATCTGTATTACTAGTGTCGGGACTGGCAATTTATCCTGAAAGGCCTTCTCGCATCGTTCATAGGCTTTAGTTCCTTTCAGATCGCGTAATTGTATGCGCTGCACTTGCTGCAATATAGCTGCAAGCCCAAAATCGCAGGCGTCCGAATAAAGCCGATAAGGTTGTCCATGGATCGCGTATCCTCGGACTGGAGCATTCACGAGGACTTGCTTACATAGCTCAAATGCTTCGTTGTGCAGTGTGGTCCAGTCCCACTTGATACCTTTCCGTAAAAGTGTGAATAATGGTGCAGCTATCCAGGCGTAAAAGGGAATGTATGCTGAAAAATAGACCATCATACCCAAGAAAATCTGTAAGTCATGCGGATTCTTGGGCTCTTCTAGTTGTACAATGGCATTTACTTTCTCCATGTGTGTTGACAGTCCCAATCGTGAGACTTTTTGTCCTAGAAGTAGCAGAGATTGGTAACCGAAGTGACATTTAGTGGTGGCTAAGGTAATTCCCGTGTCCGCCACCGCTTTGAAGACGCTGTCGAGGTGTTTGAGGTGATCCTCGAAGGTGAGAGAAAATACTACTATGTCGTCTATGTAGACTAAAGCGAATATCCACAGGAATGGGGCCAGGGCGTTTTGCATAATTCTTTGGAAAATGCTGGGGCCGTTCTTGTACCCGAAGGGCATACAGACAAATTGCCAAAGTCCGCGATGTGTCCGGAATGCTAGTTTTCCTCTCTCCTTTGGATCAATCTCAATCTGATTAAACCCAGCCAGTGCGTCTAAAGTAGTGAGCCATTGACTACCCACTAATGCTTGCACGATATCTTCTTGTCGGGGTAGCGGAAATTCGTCAGAGATGGCTTGATCATTTAACTTGCGGTAATCAACTACCATTCGTGGTTTACCATTGCGGTACACGATGAACGCGGGTGCTCCCCAAGGACTTTTAGATGGTTCTATTACTCCTAGAGCGATCCACTTATCCATTTGCGTGTCTATGACTTCGCGCTTAGCTGGCGATGTTGGAAATGGCGGCAATGACACTTCTTTAGCGCCCGGCTTCATCGGAATCTGGACCCGGGCGTCAAGATGCCCGAGACGTCCGTCAAGTCCGAATGCTATCTGGTTTCGCAAGATGACTTCTTCGAGCTGCTTGCGCTTATCCGAAGGTAGTTCGGGGTTGATGTCTAATTCTTTAAGTATGTCAGCGCTCGCTATATCTTCCTCAGCGACTTCTGCCATTTTAGGCCCTCCTTCGACTGGTGGCTCAGCGAGGGCGTCTTCTTCTAGGAACCATGCCGGAGTGTCGCCAAAGATTTCCTCCGCTTCGCTATGCACTGTCTGAGACTTAGGGCTTCGTAGCTCGGCGACCTTTCGGATCATGGCGGCATGAGCTTCCATGCGTTGAAGCTCTTGAGCCGAGTATCTTCCCTCACGATCCAACCATGCTTTGGCGTTCCTGGCTGTTCCCAGTACTTGCCCTGGCTGAATAGTGATATTGTTGGTAGAGAAGTTGGCGATGTGAAGCTTAGCGCGATCCCGGCAGACGAAGGAGTCCGGGGCAGCATACATGTCTTCAGTGTTGCGTTGAGTGGTGAAGGCCTTTTCTACATATACGAAGTCCTGATTGCGTGGAAATTTAACTAACACTGGTACGGCGACGCAAGTGGCCGGGGCTATAACTATGCGCGCTGCAGATCGTACATTGGTGTCAGCAACTTGAGCTCGTTGCTTTCTTTTAAATTTCTGGTTCCGGCGGTGCGTTGATTTCTTCGATTGAATACCTGGAAAGGTCTGCATTACCTTGATTTTAAACGCGTGTCCGTCCTCGTTAGTCAGGCCTCCGGAGGTAGAATTTTCTACCTTAATCTGCGAGCCGGAATCTCCGAGCTCGAGGTAAGTGTCACCCTTCTTGCGAACTAGAGATAAGGAGTACTGATCGGCGAAATCATTTCCAAGAATAAGAGGGCTTGACATGCCTTTAACAATATATGCCACCTGACCCTCACATATCTCCAAGCAAATAAGCTTGTCACGTGGACCGGGGAATGGCAAGCGTATTAGCTTGGTTCTTCCCACCACAACTACCTGCCAATATCTTTCCGAAATATATACCTTTCAAGTAATTCTGTATATGTCTAAGCCCTATCACCAAACCTCTCGGTACATCAGAGGCCCATCAAGGGTGTGTGCCTTCCATCGGCGCCCTAGCAACGTCATCTCGGCCCCCGTACTGTGCACGAGCCTGTGCTCGTCGTCGTCGCCGACGTCGACGAGTCTATCATCTACTGCCCTCGTTTTTCGAGGTTTTTCCGTCCTTCATTCCGGTATGTATAGTAGAGCACCTTTTCAAGTAAATATGTTACCCTTATCCCGTATGTCTTAGGTGTTCCTTCACCCATCTGCCGCCAGTGTGTATAGTTTTCAAAACAATTAAATTGGGCATAACTAGCGGGTAAACATGAACAAGAAAACCCTCCCTCCATCCTTCATAACCTTCGGTACCATCTATTGCACTGAGCTCTTCTTGCGCGGACCCCTTGAGATGCCTGCATCCGACCGTTTCTTTCTCTGTTTCTGACTGGCCACATTGATGACCATTCCGCTGTTGGTGCTAACAGCGCCGGGGATGTTGGGGACTTGAGAGGGTTGAAGAACGCCGCCTGTGGCGGGGGTGATTGAAGGACCGGCTTGAGGCCTAGATGTGCTGTTTTCCATTTCGACGTCGCGATCACCACTCGTGCGAGACTCCTCGCCCTCCGGCTGATGGTGTGGCCCCATCTGTTCCTCAAGCGCAGCCTGGAAACGAGCTTCGCTCCAGGCCCGCCAATCAGCATCTGAGAGGCGCTGGAAGGAGGTGACACCGGTCTTGAATGCGTGCATGACTATCTCGACTTCATTTTTCGTCGACATATCTGCCGGGCTCTGGAACTGAGGGAGTGGCCATGAACGGCAGACTACCCCATATTTGCTGGTGATATGGCGGTCGAAGTCCTTGTAGAACATACGGACTTGTTGTCCGACGCACTGGCCTACGAGATTAAGACTGAGTATTGCACATATAGAGTCAGTATCACACTCACCCAGCTTCTCCGCGATCAGAGTAACGAGATCACTCTTGAGCTTTATCAAGGCTTGATTATAGTTCTGGACGACGCCTATGGTTTGTTGGTCATTGCACTATAACAAAACGCGGGGCATTTACTCACCCTGAGCCCCGGATACACAGTATGCTTCAAAACGGGCGGCCAGTTCATTCATTGTAGTGTTGAAGGCGAGGTGGAAGAAGTCTGACGCCCGACTACTGGTCTTCAAGTTGTACGGCTGGAGGTAGTCGCCGATTTTCGTGCGTACGGCAAACATGGCGACTTCGACGCCGGTACGGGCATGCAAAGCTATAATCTACAAGCACTGCGTGTGAGGTGCAGTACAACTAAAGCGGAGAAACATCAATCTTACCTCCCTTTCAATGGTTTCGAGGCTCTTGCGCGCGTCCTGGAATGCGTGAGTGGGAACTGTTTGCACTGAGAATTTCTTCATCTCTCGATGCTCGAGCAGCTCCATGGCGCCGTCCTCTGTGTATTCTATCTGTTCTTCTGTGGTCATGGTAGCCCATTTCGCTTTCAGCTGAGATGCCAGTGCACTGGACTTATGGCGAGGTACCCCTTCAGGGAGGTCTGCTCGATTGTCAGTAAACATCCTTCCAGTATCAACGAACATAACTGTGACTAACCATCATTAATTCGCTTCACTTCTTCCCGAAGGAACACGTTCCAACGATTGACACCTCGACGGCTATGTGATACCCTCGGACGTTGCAGAATATCCTCCAAATAATACTGCTCGCTGTGGCCTCCAAACTCTTCGCGAAGCTTGCGTGCCTCGCCAATGAGTACTTGAAATGAGGCCTCAAGGGCAGTGTTGTATCGCTCCTTGTTTTCGCGATGTTGCTTGGCCAGTAGCTTCTTCTGTGCGCTTGTGCGTTTGACGGTGGTTCGGCGTGTTCGATGGCGCCAAGGGAGGCGGGTCTTCACGCTGACTTTCGTGCGAGTTGAGTAGCGAGATATACCACCAGGTTTGTCCTGAGTGCGTGTCATGTTGGTGAGTTGATGAAGACGGGGATGTTCGGAAGATATATATAATATAGTACATGTTGAACCAGGAACCACGTGGAATTGGGATGTAGTCGCGTCAAGGGAGAGGGCATTTGTCAATATGTAGAGAGTAATCAGTGTAAGTCAGTTCATTGAGGGGAGTTAATGGTGAATTTCAAAACCGCCTAGTGCCCCTCCTCCTGCTGGCAGCGACATATAAACCCCCATATCCATTCAGCCTCCGACTGTGGCACACCTCGACCACAGAGGTAGGCCACAAACATGTCACCAGATAAGTAACGGCTATAAGCATTTGCGATGATGTCCGCAGATTCACGGGTGTAGCCGTGGGTACTGAGGTAGCAGTCCACTTGGCGACCCAAGCCCGTATCCAAAGGCTGCTCCAAAACCGATATGGAGCCTTCGTGAACAACGCCTATACTGCCTTGAAGGTCCCGGACCCGTCGTAGAAGGTATGTGGTGTTATCACTATCACGGCTGTAACTAGGCTTGAACACTGAAGCCAGCACGCGAGGCTGAGTAGATGGACCGGCTGCAATGTGGTTAGCTATGAAGAGTGATGGAAAGAGATAGGGAAACAGCTTACCACGAGGCGACGATGGTGCCAAAGGATTCTGTAGCACCTGCATAGGACTTTGCGAAGAAGTGCCTGTTATGGTATTAGACTCAGAATGCACCAAATGGTAAATGCACGTACCCGTTCTCTCGAAGTGGGCAGATCTTGGCTTCGTAGGACTTGTGCTTCTAGCTACCGTGTAATATTGTTGAGTATCGGCAATAATTAGAAGGTAGTATACTGCACATACCTCTTTCTTTCCCTTTCGCCTGTGACGTGCTCTGCTCTGCTCGACTGCCGTCTTCCTCGCCGTCACTATCACTGATCTCTACAATCTTTACTTCCTCATTATCCTGCAGAGTGCGCCGAGGTCCGTCGTCATTCTGAAGAGCACGATGTCGTCCTTCGTCATCCCGCACGGGGTCTTGAACGATGTAGGTAATAAGAGCAGCTTTCAAGGTCTCATCACGCCGGTATCTCACATAAGTCTTTCCGGATATGGCGGCCAATACATCATCACTAGTCGTAGTTTAGTACATTAAATAGAATAAAGTGAGAGAATAAACTTACAATCTGCTGTAGATAGCGTTCTGGGATGACTTCCAACAAGGGTAGAAGTGGCCAGAGACGTCGACACTATACTGTTCGAAGTGATCACTGATATGCCGCCCTAGTTCAATCCGCGATGGGCCTTTGTTCCAAACTTCAACCAAACCCTGTAGCTTGCAGATTTCCGTAGCTTCTGCATCGGTGCGGCACTTGATGGCGATGGGGAAAGGTGAGGACGCATTTGCGTGGGGTGTCACAGGTCTGGCCAGGTGTCAGGTTCGCGTGTTAGCAAGTGAAAAAACCCCTTACAGCAGGCTTGTGGTCCCAGGAAATCGGCCCCCGAGCACAGCTATCATATTTTCAGGTGTACGTGCAGAGAAATGAGGAGAAAGTGTTGGTATGGTTGTGGTAAAGGGAAGGGTGTGGCTGTTAGGCGCTCGATCAACACGACCTTATGCCTACCACTCTGCAACAATTCCCTGCATGTAGTTCTATGATCCACCGGTAGTAAAACGTGTATTGCTTGTATGATGGTATTATGATGATTCTGGGTATTTTGAACTAGCAAGATTTCCCGCTGATATTCATATGTCATGAGTATCATACATCCCCGATCACACCAAGTCAGCTTATCGGTGAAACTGCTTCGTCGTATGTAGCTCTATGATCCACCGGTAGAAAAACATGTCTTTCTAGTATAATGGTATAATGATGTTTATATTGATTTCCACTAAGTCAAATATCACGCCAATGTTTGTTTGTATCAAGTATTGCACATCCTCGGTGATACCAAATCAGCTTATCAGTGAAACCACTTCGTCGCATGTAGCTCTGTGATACATCGGTAGAATAACACGTCTTTCTCGTATAATGCTATGATGATGGTAATATTGATTTCTATTGGACGAATTTCTCTACAACCTCGATGATACCTTGCAAATCAGCTTATCGGTGAATGTCCAAGCCTTGATGCTAGCTATCGGCCACAAGTACAATCTCGTCTATCCATCCCAGACACGATCATTCTACTGTGCTTCCTAGTGTGCAGTACAAAACTGTATTATGTATTTACTATCTATACATGTCCTGGCATTTCCGATATAAAATTAACTAGTCCTCTATATTGTCCTTGTGCCTCGTCGTCGTCACTCTCGCTATCTGGTGGGAGCTCGTCATTCTCATCACTATCAACTTCCCCATGTTCTGTTTCAACTGTATGTGCTGACTCCAAGGCACGACCAATGCGAACTCCCGGAGACGTGTCTCCAGTGAACCCCGGCAAGCTGTGGATTCTGTAAATGCTAGATAGCAGATGTTGGTTGACCTGCATGCGGCGTACTGCATAGTCCTCCACAGCGCCAGCAATAGGCGCACGACGCTCATAGAGGTCTTGAACAGTGCGGCGAAGATCAGTATTCTCGTCAAGTGCGTGTGTGTGCACCCGACGAATATCAATATTGCAGTTCGCGATCTCCTCGTGGGCTCGCTTTATCCGATTGTTCTGCTTGATTGCAGCTCGTACTAGCGGCGACGACCAAGGTTTATCCGCCAGGCCCTTGTTCGTGTCGCGGAATAGCTGAAAGTCTTCGAGAAAACTGTAGTGCGATGCCTTTGACCAGTCGAGGGTTGGGCGAGGAGGATTGAGAGCTTGTGCGGCAATATTGTATGCACCGACGGCGGTCTGGATAGCTTTACATCGTGTCTGCAGGTTTTTTGCGATATGAGTACGCATATGATAGCCTACAGAGCCGGGTCAGCATTGTATCAAGTATCATGGTGATATTCATACCTGTTCTCGCCAGGTTAAGACGGCTCAGCTCAAACAGCCGCTGGACAACCAGCCGATGAAGCTTGTCCAGGGCGCGATGGTAGTCACGTTCTGTCATGTACTTCAAAGTGTCGATGTACTCCGGGTCAGACGGCTGCCATCGCCGTGCGATGCCCATTTTCAACTCCATGGAGACGACCTCAACGAGTGCTTGGGCATGACGTTCGTCGGCCACCCTTCGAGCTGTCTCAGCCTTGCGGGTCTGCGACAATTCCTTGGCGTATTGGCTAGAAGGTGCCTGTTGGCCGGAGGATGGGGTAAACTGGTAGCAGTCGGGCGTGCTGTTCAAGAATATATCTTGACGCTGCTGATATCGATTACTACATATATATATCAGAGAATGAGCGATGATTTTTAATGCATGGCATACCTTGTAACTTGCAGCTCTCGCAAACGTTCAACGTACGCGATCGCGTGAAGATCCCCCTCATTTTCGCGAGGCTTCTGCGCGAAGTAGGTCGTCTCATCCTCGTGCCAGGCATCGAGGTCAGCCTGAGTGGCCTGGAGGGCCATCAGGGTGTCCTTGAGGGATATTTCCTCGTCATCGATGATGGCCAATGCTTGTCGGTAGTTGTTACGTAGTAGCTTGCTGATATTGAAGTACTTGTCTTCATCCCATTGACGGAAGAAGAGATCGATGAACACACGACGACGATAAGGTGTCGCGTGCCTCGTCACCCCAGCTACTGCATTCGATGCACTGAATACACGCTCCAGTGTTTCGAGGTCCTCCAGCCCCAGACCTGCGACGACGTTTGGATGATTCTGCTTCTGACACGCCCAGTTGTGCGTGTAGCCATGAAAAGCATTCACGCAGCACCGACATTGCTTCCGTTTGAACCTAGGGCCAAGGCTGCTTGAGGCAATGGTGCTCTTCAGCGAGCAGGCAATATCAGAGCCGATGAGCAGGCGGTCTTCTAATATATCCATAGCCTTAGCTATATGAGCTAACGGATGTTTAGATCTGTATGTTGTCGTCAGTAGTGTTGATATAACAAATACACAAGGTGCTTACAGTTCTCCGCTCCTTAACATATCCGAAAACCACATAATCAGCGAGTGCCGACATGCGCTCACAAAGAAACCCGTCTCTTCAAAGATGGCCCACATTTTCTTCTTTTCATCCGCCGCCGCGGCCTTATAGTTAGTCGTGCATGGAACATCCTCATCATCATTTACGTCCTCCCATTCCTCATCCACTACATCGTTGTTGGCTGTGGGGACAGCAGGCGCTCGTCGAGAGGATACTTCGTCTGCGAACTGATCTACATAGTCGGGGGGCAGCAGGTAATCTGTATCGGTGAATGGCCTTGGGTTACGGATGAGGCCTCCGCCGAGGCTGTACACCCGCTTCATGGAATTGTTGCCATCCATCGCGATCATACGGTTGAACGTTCGCTCTGGTTCACCTTCAAGCTGGGCATAATAAGTTATTTAACCGTCAAAAAATCGAATGGTTTGAGCATACCTTATAGGTGCATGGTGGGCATGCATTCAACACGCGCCAGTTTGGTGTGTCACGCCCAAGCGCCGCAGCTACCTGCTTGTCTACCGCGCGCAAGACAGCGAGATAGATATCAAAGGTGTCGCTTGTTACGACGTGTATTCGTAGTCGTTCCCAGATGGGCCTTATAGTGGGGTTGCTTGAATAGCGGTGTAGTGAGGTATCAACCCTTGTGGTTGAGAGCGAATACGCGTAGAAGACACTTATGGCGGTTCTGCTAACCCGTCTGGAGAATGGTTACCGGCTCAAGCGAAAGTTGAGGTCTTAGGTGAGTCGATGGCCCTTTTCGGGGAAGAAGTACTTGATACCGATGCTAGGTCTTAAGGTCCAGTGAGAGTTAGGATGGTGATCTCAGGGGCTTAGGCCTTTCGCCGAACTTGATGATCGGGTCCGGTCCTTTCTGCGGGTTAGACGCGAGTTAGGCAGGAGCCTTGCCTACTTTATGAAGATGCTGTTCTTACAGGCGCTACGAGGTGTAATGCTCCACCCGCTGTTTCAGACCGAATCGCGGTTCTTATAGTTATGGTGTCGCGGCTCGTTCTTTGAACGTCGTTTCGTCGAACCAGGTATGGCGTAGGAGGCGTTCCAACCTCTTGAGCTGATACTTAATCTGGATGGTCAGCGCTACTTTTAGGTGGGGTAGAAGGTGCAGGTCAATGAAGTGGGTGTATTCCTTAGGTGAGATCTTCCAGCGTAAGTTGGAGGTGGCGTTGGACAGCAGTATCTTCCGCTTCTTCTTAAGCTTCAGCTTTTCCAGGATCTGAGGGCTGATATGGCGGCCAGCAAGGTTATGGAGCAGTTTACCTTTCCTAAGAGGCTGAGCCTTTTATGAACCGTTGGTCGATTTCTAGACCTTGTGCGCGTCCTTGAGTAGCTTCTGAAGGTGAGGCGCGTAGGATGTCGCATGTCCTTTATCGTGTGAGGAGCCCTGCTCGTCAAGACTTTTTCCCCCCCCATTACAGTGCTCAACGGGGATAGATGGACAGTATGCCGGTTGTGTAAGGTAGGCTAAGGTATAGCAAGGTGTAGGAAGGTGTAGTAAGGTAGCGTAAGATAAGATAGTGCCTGAGTGAAGTGGGTGCTGTGCACGGCTGCAATGAGGCGCAAGTAGTCGTGTTGGAAGTGCGCAGCGTACAGATAGGTGCGCAGCAGGTGATAGTTGCCTAGAAATGTATGCGTAGATACTGAGGGGCCCGGGGAATAACAGTATATGCGAATGGGAATCCCGGGGCCTAGTAGTCATGCTAATCTAATGTCAATCATGTTCATCTGTCGCTGAATCTGGAACTCTGGAATCGAATAGGAGAAACAGAGTTCCATGTCAGAGTGAATGATATGGAAATTATAGTAGATTGGAAACAGAGTTCACTGAA
>KV417682.1:71067-85202 GCA_001630335.1 Athelia psychrophila
GTTTGATGTGGCGTCTCGATGTGGTCTTTCGACGGTGTGTATCGTGGTAAAGGACACGGTTTTGGGGTCGAAGGTTATAGTGGCTAGGAGGAGGTGCGGTGATGACGGGTTTCTTTACTGTATATCGGACACGGAAGTGAACGTGGCGTCTCTTGCCGATGTACCAAATGGGTCGGAGGATTTTTGCTTTGTGGTCTAGTGGACCGGGGTTGGAGTCGTTTGGATCGACGGAAGATGATCGGGAAGACACGATGGTAAACTTCCTAAGAGTCCGGATAAGGTAGTGCTTCGAAGCGAGGGCTCGGTGGAGGTGGAAGGCCTCGAGGTGGGGTAAAGTATGATCGTTGGCGACGGATGGGTCGGTGATCGGGGTTTCTAGTTCTTGGTAATATTTCACGTACGGGCTCAGCTGGCCTGGTAGCGATGAAGGTGGTGATCAGAAGTGCGAGACTAGCCAAGATGTAGGTTAGATCGGACGTCGTTGTGGGGGTACTTGCACCGCGGCTTGCTGCTCAAGAGTCCGAATGTCTCTAGACGGGTGTTCGAGGCTAACGCTTCCGGATAGAGGGTGACTGATAGTAGTGGTAAGCGAGGAACTCGAAGTTCACTCAAGAGTACCGATGAATAGGCTGATCTGGTTATGGTAGCTTATCCTAATGTTACGACGTGTATTCGTAGTCGTTCCCAGATGGGCCTTATAGTGGGGTTGCTTGAATAGCGGTGTAGTGAGGTATCAACCCTTGTGGTTGAGAGCGAATACAAGTCACTTGAGACAAAGGTTAGATGATATTAAAGGTATAGTAAGTGAGACTGTACCTTGAGACAAAGAGGATAAGCTAAGGTCTCAAGGTCTAAGTCGCTGTCTACTTGTACTAACTGTAATCTAATCGTACTGATGATCCGGGGCCCTAAGGGTGAGCGTATATGACAATAAGGGGCCCGGGGAGTCATAGATGCGTATGTAAAGATCCGTTGATAGTGGACGACGCGTGGATAGACATGCGACGCGTGAAGGTTGTACTGATGAACGCGGAGTAACGTCGGCACGTGTCGTGGGTGAAGTGAGTCCGTGATAGAATAGAATGCGATGGAATGATGTGGAAGGATGTGGAACGATATGGAATCGGGTGGAACGTGTTGGCCATATGACAGGTAGATAGGGGCAACTCGTGACATCGCTCAAGGCAGTATGATAGAAACGACGGTAAACTATCTGTATGATTGTTAGTGCAGGTAGATGAGGATGATTTAGATTAGACTTACCGAATGGAGGTCACATATCACTTTAGCATAAGCCTCTGCGCTAAAGGACGCCTTCCGCAGGCGCAGGCGCCGATAGAGCTCCAATGTCTTGATAGAAATGGCATAACTTGGGTTGACCGGGCTGTTGCCGATGTAGCCATGTCGCGCGAGGTCCACGGACGGCGAGATAGAGGTGTCTGCCCGATGCACGCGCAGCCTTGTCTGCTGCGATGCATATATATCAATGACATTGATATCTAGAATGATACCAGCCTCTTCGTCGGGTGTGGAGCTGCCGGTATCCGAGGGGCTGGTGTTCCGTTCTGGGGGAGTAGTGCAGGGGGTAGGTGGGTATTTCCATTGGAGATACGCAGCTATAAGGCAGGGCATGATCGGCTCCCAGTTGGCAACTTGTCGTTCGGTACGTTGTCGCCAGATGCGCTGGTCGTGATGCTGCCGCCATCTACATGACCAGCATCAGCTGTGGAGCTACACGGACACATATGTATCTCACTTACGGTGTATAATAGACGTCGCGCAGCGCATGTGCTAGGTATGCCCCTTCAGCGTTCGCGTCATCTACTGTCTCATCGACCCCACCAACATTAACCTCCATATCCATATCAACGTCCAATTGAGGGTCTGTGCCAGTGTCCAGTGCATCACCCCTGTTTTCTGCAAGCAGTCGCTTGCTCGCGTTGTCCATCCCTACAAGCATCGTGAGCTAAGTTTCAGTATGAAGGCCTCAAGGAACAGCGTACCAGAGGTATTGAGAATTAAGTTATGGTCGGCCTGTGTGCGCTCTTTTGCCATATCCGAGCGAGTGTGCAGAGTCTGAGTTAGTAGACCGAGGCCCCGCCCAGTGGAGGATTTGACCCTGTTAGAAAGGGCGGACTTCCTGGGTTTACGGACCATGTCGCAGAGTGGTGTTTGACTGTCGAGAGTACTGGAGGTGTCGACAACGGTGACGACAATGACGACGACGACGACGACGACGATGAAGAAGAAGATTGGCGGCGACGAGAATGCCGAGAGTATTACATGATGGATCAGGGCCTGTAACCGTCGTGGCCTCTGATGTACCGAGAGGTTTGGTGATAGGGCTTAGACATATACAGAATTACTTGAAAGGTATATATTTCGGAAAGATATTGGCAGGTAGTTGTGGTGGGAAGAACCAAGCTAATACGCTTGCCATTCCCCGGTCCACGTGACAAGCTTATTTGCTTGGAGATATGTGAGGGTCAGGTGATATATGCGTCCACATTAACTTTCACAGGCCCTAAATGGGGGTGGAAGTAAATATCTAGGTTCACGTAGCCAGAGATAGACGCATTGCCTGTGACTTGAACGAGGTTGATTTTCTGTCCAGTCTTAACTGGCGGAGCGTTGCTGAGCGTGCTTAGTAATTGTTGCGATATCAAAGTTATGTCCGAACCTGAATCAATAATGACTGAAGTAGGGTTGTCGCTGGTAGAGTTGACGGTGGCGGCTACTTCCGTGACTCTAGAACCTAAGAATGAGCATCCATCTGGTCTGGACATAATTCTTTTGAGCTCTATGACTGGTTTTGGGGCTCCCGAGACGTGCAGTACCGTATGTTGAACTCTGCTAATGTTGCGTGCGAGTCGTCGTCGGCTGTGGCGGTTCAGCGGAGGTTTGATGTGTTGAGGAGGCTTGGATAAGTCCTCGATTATGTCTAATTTATTGTAGAGCGAAATGGAAGGGGGAAGAGTGCTTCGGAATTCTGCAGGGGATGGGAACGAGAGTTCGTTCAGCCTTCCTTCTGGGTCAGTAATTGCCATGTTGCAATTTACAGTCGTCCCTAGGCTAGGGGGCTGTAGTTCTGATACCGGAAGGTCCTCTAAAAATCCTGCTCAGTGTCAGAGCCGTAGTATAACTCGTCGTACTGGTCCTGAGCCTCCAGGCTATCGTCTTGTATCTCTACGAAATTAGTGCGCGCACGGCGCTCGCCCTGTCGCGCGTGTTTACATTCTTTGTCCCAGTGTTTGCCGCTACCGCAGTGGCGGCAAGCCCGTGCTCCGATCGATTCAGGGGTCTTGTTGCGAGAGACGTTGCTGTCATCTTTAGGATATTCCGGTGGTGGCATGTCCTTAGACCAGCCTACTAGATTAGTACGGGCTCGCTGGAAATTATTTCGATTAGGAATGTATGCGGGTCGAGCGGCGGAGGATGATGCTTGCGTGTTGGAATTGTAAGCGTTAGAAGCGTGCACTAAATTCTCTTCATGGTACTTCACGGCGTTCTGGAACTCAACGATCGTGTTGCAGAATTGTGGCTGGAGAATGGGGCTCCAAGAACTGGGCGCCTCACTCATGATCTGCCGAATAGTCTCGGTATCACTCCAGTCGTATACAATCCTAAGTAAGTCCAACTTGCGTACTACATAAGCGCTTGGCAGCTCACGCGCATGAGCTGATTCTCTGAACCGAGCGAGGTTCGCGCGGAGCTTCTGTCGTTCCAACCACTGCGAATTCATCCAGTAGTTGTGCATCGCTAGCTTAAGCGTGGTCCATGATTGTTCCATGGCTACTCGGTGAGCAGGCGGAATGGACCAGTACCAAGTTTCAGCTAGGCCGGTAAATCTTCTGGGCACTATCTTTCCTAATTCGCGATGAATATCCTCGGAGTGATAAGATAAAGAATTAACCTTGTCCATCCATCTAGCTAACAAGTCGTCATTGCCGTCCCATTGTGGCACTGACTCAGGTTTGAGTTTCATGTCGAAATGGTAAGTGGTCTGCTTATTGGACGAGGAGAACGAATCTGCAGCACCAGGAGCGCCTGCTGCAGCGGCATATGCAGATCGGTCCGGGCAGCTCGGCGGGCAGCTCGGCGGGCGCCTAGATCCCCGTCCTCAATTAGAACCGAAGGCGCGGTAGCTCGGACTGCTGTCCGAGTCAGATCCGTCGCTGGGATCTGGAGCGTCGTCGAAGCGGCTGAATCCCTCGGGATGGCGTTTGTGCGTTCTGGATGCTGGAGTTCGGTAATTGAAGGGGATATGGGGGTCTTCTTCCGAGCTTATTGAGCGTGGCGCCGGAGGACGACTCCTAGCTGAGGTGTTTATCGGCGGCTGTCCTTTGAGGATATTCCCTAGGAAAGCACTGTTGCTTACGAAGTTATCGTCTGGAATTTCAGAGCTGAAGCGTAACTGACGCGGGTTGGCTGAAATGGATCCGAGGTTGAGGCCCGGGGTGGCTGGTACCGTGATCGGATCGATCTCGTCGAAGCGATTAGGACAGTGAGGAGCCATTTTCCCTAGGAAGTCTTCGGAGTCCTTTCGATAACAGGTAGCTATGATTTCGAATTCTTCAGGTAACCACCATACAGCTAAATCGTTGGCATCCGCCCATTGCGGCAGCGCGGGGATGGGCAAGCCTTCAGTGATGAAAGTATCGCGATGAGTATTCGATACTTCTCCCAGGTATCTTCCTAAAGCCTTGATGCGCTTCTGGTGAGGCCTAATAGCTGCTATAATACCCTCCTTCTGTACTACTTCCATCGTTATAAAAGATAAATCTAGCAAGTCTAGGGCTTTCTTGATTGTAGGCCTTCGCTTATATGCGCGAGTTAAAGTGATGAACTCGGGTTCCGCATTGGGGTCGTTCCTCCATGCGTTGCCTAATTGCAAGCATGATTGAATCCTAGCTTTATCTTTGAATACTAATCCTAATTCATTTAACCCGGCTAAACCAGGAAACTTGGTTGTAGCCCAGGTATTGAGGTTGTGACCTTCAAATTTGTCTTCAGTACTGAATATCTCTCCGTCTAAATCAACTTCTGATAGTTCGTTGTCGAAGTAGTCGTCGGGTAGAGATGGGTAAGGAATAACGGCTGACTCGGTGGAGGCTGCTATTTCTTCTTCATTTTCTGCGCCACCGGCGGCGGCGTTAGCTGGATTGACTGGGTCTGCGTTATCGACGGAAGCCATAGCGTATATGCGGGTGTTGTGTGTGTAGAATGGGTTTGTAGGGCTATGTGTTGAGTTCGTGGAAAAACTGATAGAGTAGAACTAATTCTAAATGAACTATTCTAATCCGTATAGTCAGTCGTCCGGATTTGTCCACCAATGTTACGAATATGGATATACGTAGATGAGTCAGCTGTAGTAGCTAAGCGTAAATGAGTCAGCTGCGTATATAAGCTAGTGTGAGAATTGGTGTCTCGTTATGGAGACAATGAATGCGTGCTAAAAGTGAGGCCTCGCAACGCCTGCCAAATCCGGTGCGGTGGCGCTAACCCTTCGACATGGTCACTTTTAATACAGCTTCGCACAGCACATTTTACCCTTAACATTGTATGTAGAAGATGTATATATTTGCAATCTAAGAAAAATGTTGGGGACAGATTTTCTCATCGTGTCCTCATGCTCACAATCATGCTGGCTCGGGGACGACTGTGCAAGATTGGGGGACTTTGTAAAATTTCTGTCCCCAACAAAATCATGTTTCATCATCTAGTATAACATCCCGAATGTAAAAAGAATCAAATATGCGATGTGCGAAGTTGCATTAACCATCCATTATTTGCAGGGGCTTTCGTCTACGAAAGGCTATTGGTGCCGTGTCGCGTCGCAAATTTGCGATTGAGCGCGTCTCGTCGCGTTGCATACGGGCGCGTACTTCCATGCCACGGGTTGGCAAGTCTCGAAGTCCAGCCCAGAGGCTTCAGTCTCTTGGTGCCCTCCTCAAATTCGGCACAAACAACAAAGAAAACTCTGGGGCTTGCTCTGTTTCTCGTGGATCTAACTCTGGGCTGGGCTCTTCCTCTCATAACTCGAAGCTAGCCGACCTTCTGGAGAAAGAAAAAAGCCGGGCCAACCTTTTTAAGCGCAAGCTACATAATGTAGCACGCAAACTTACCCGCTCTGTAAAAACCGAGACCCAAAGCCGTGCAGATGCTGTAGGAGCTCGGAAGGAGCTTTCGGCAGCTCAGGAAGAGGTCGAACACGCTCGGGAAGCCAATGAGCGCCTGAAGCGTAATAAGAATGCTCTCAGGATGCGCCGTGATCACGCCCCCAAGCAGCTGGAAAATGCTGTAGAACTGTCAAAGCAAGTTGCCATGAAGGAGAAGGGCATCATCACAGATAAAGCTCGGGAGATGGTTCGCGAGCTCGCCGGGTGCAACGTGCCGATTGCCCGTGTAAACGACGTTGTACATGCAGTATCCAAGGGCCTTGGTGTCAATGTCGCGGATTCCATCGACAAGCACTCTGTTTCGCGCATCATTCTCGAGGGCAAGGCTGCCTCCGAAATTCAATTAGTTCACGAGATCCACGAGTCCGGCAGTAAGTTTAAACCTTATCCTTTAATTGCATTTACTCATTAACATACATCCAGACATCACACTTAGTGGCGATGGCACCACTAATAAGCATATAAACTTCGAGGCGAAGCACGGCACGATGCGCATACCTGATTATGCATCCAATCCATCCAATCCAATCCTATCAACCATCCCGACTCAGCGCTTTTTTGGTATTAGTACAGCAACCGACCATAAAAGCGAGACTCAGCTTCGCGGGTGGGTTGATCTACTGGACAGGATGTACAAGGTCTATAACTCGAGTCCACTGGGCCGCAGGAAACCACTCAACCCTCTCGAGTTTGCACGACTCGCAACAGGCATGAACACAGATCATGCGGAGGATCAAAAGAAGCTATTTCGGTTGTTTCGGGAATGGAAGGAGGCCTGCGAACGCGAAATGCGCGGCGAGGAGGCGATTCTTTCAGCCGCCCTTGCCGATTTGATTCCACTCCTCTGGGAAGAGACAGAGCGGAATATATCCGACGCCGGAGGCCGCGAGGGATGGGAAGCGCTCTCCGCAGACATTCGTGAGGCTCGCGAGCGGGAGGCCTATCGCCGTGTATGCATTCGGCTGGGACAGGATGAGATGGACAAATTGACCCCCGATGAGAGGCGGTATGCGGCTCTTTTCATTTGGGGCGGATGCTGCATGCACAAAGAAATGAACAGTGTCAAAGGAGGCACCCGTGCGATGGCAGCTTTCTGGGACGAAGCAGGAGTTCCTGGGCCGATGAAATTTCTGAACCGTGACAATGCCGCCGCCGCCAATCTGGGAACATCCGCAGCTCGAGATCGTGCAGTGGAAGTCTCACAATGTGGGGCGGTTAAGCTCACCACGCTGGCCGGCCATGTTCTCGCACACAAAGACAAAAAGAAAGGCCAACAGGACAGCTTGCAGGTTCATTTGCAGTTGACCATCGGGTACATGGTTCGCTTTCCGGACACCAGCAACACTCGCTATCAATCCCACTGTGAAGCCGCAGCCGAGCTTTTGGTCCGGCTCGATTTCTATCGCGAATTTATGCTCGTCATACGTGATTTAAAGGAGAAACGAACACTCACCAACATCGAACTCAATGTGTACAATGGCCTCCATGATATTCCCACACTCACCGAGCTCTCTGTCCTCGTCTTGTACTCACAGGCCATATCACATCCCTACATGCGACAAGTCCGTGGCCCTGATGCAGCCGATTGTAATCTGCTGGATATGGGACCTATACATGATAATGTTAAGGCCCATTGCCAGGCTATAATCGATGATCCTGACTTACTCATGTCACCCGAGGCATCGTACGAAAGAGGTTCAATGGATGGCAAGATTTGGGAACGTACAGATGCTGTATATGCGGTCCTTTATCTTGTGCCGTCTCTGCCACATCTGCGAGGGGCATTGGTCGCATTTTTTAGCGGTGCACTCGAAACTTGGAATCGATTCACTGCGGAGTACGCACCCGATGGTTTGATTGCATCCACCTCTGCAACGGAGCGACAGCGAGCATTCATGCCGAGGACAAATGACGATAATGAAGGCCGTCTCGGGGGATGGCGGCGCAGGTCATACCATGCTCCAAGCATGACATTGGACCAACACAATGCCCGAGAGATGTACAAGAAAAATGGGACTGGAGCGTTTATCCGAAGCTGTCTAGGGCCAGAGGATCGTAAATGGTTGCGGAAGCGAGCACGAGAGGAGGATAGCAGTGGCATAGCGCGTCAAAGAAGGGAGGCACAGGCCAAAGCAAACCAGGCAAACATCGAGAAGAAAAGGAAAGCTGACGTTGATCGCCAAGCTAATCAAAATGCGAAGCGGGCCCGGATTGATGGAGTAACACCAAGACTCGATGTGGCCAGTATACAACAAGCTCCTGGTACAATCGAAGAACTCGATTTGCAGTTAGAGTGGCATCGGCGACACGACCCGATGGTCCCTAAGAAGAAGGATCTCACCCGGAAGATCCAGAAGATCGAGGCTTTGGTTGAGGCTGTGAAGCGGTATAACATCGCACCAGAGGTATTAGAGACGTCGCATAATGCTGACAGTACTCTGCCGGTTGAATGTGATGATGATACAAACTCAGATATCTGAGGGGAGAGAATTAACAGGTAATGATCAATAATGGTCATATTTTAAATTATACACACAGTTTTAATCCTTAATATCTCATATATACATTCAAGTAGATACATACTATCATATAGACCTTGAAAATTGACGATTTGTGTCGATGTTGAAGCATTGGTGGACCGAAAGTTGTCGTGACCACCAGCGGTGCGAGTTTAGCGGAGCGCCACATGCACGCCAAATTGGGCGCAATTGCCCGGCCTCACTAAAAGTGCTGTGTCTTAGTCACGTGCGAGAGTTCGTAGAGGTATTCGCGAACTGTTCTAAGTCTAACTAAGTAGATATGATCTTTCTTATGTATACGTAGTGTTCTCTTATATGTTATACTTTGCAGCTAACGTGTAAGCGAGAGCACGAGGCGTCAAGCGTACTATAAGGGATGTAAGTCGTGTAGAGTCTAGTCGATGCACGAGAATCACACGTATGGCTAAGACAGATGAGATCTGCGTAGTCAAAGTTATAGAGTTGTTAAAAGAGGTATTTTTCTAAGTACGATACAGAGCTCTATTTATACTGTTCGTGTCTACTGAGCTCGAGTCATTCCTCTGACTCGTTTGAGTGTTTCCTGAACGTTCGTCCTGTTCCCGAGATCGCCGAGAAGCTTCTCGGGGATACGAGCATATTCGCTATCCTTTCTCGAATCTTATGGAAGGTAAGAGAAGTTTTAAATATATAATATGAGTCTTTGGAAGTACATGCATTGGCCGGTACTATGTATGGATGTAATTGTGTATTATCTTAACAGTAGCGTCACCGCTAGCGGTGGTGTTGACAGTGGCTCCCTGGTTGTTACCATTGAAAGTAATGACGAGTTTTTCGCCCGCCGGAGAGAGGACGCGGTTGTAGATGTCATAGTTTCCTGATGGGACGCGAGCCGCAGCTACAACAATACCAACGAACGTCAATTCACGTGACTCAACTCACCCGTGGAGGCAACAGCGAAGACGGAGACAGCAGTGAAGAAGCAGACGATGTTTGCATAAAGTTAGCTCGTTGGGAGAATGTGGTAGTAAAGGTTGTAGGAGTCGTTCGTGAGAGGGGGCCGGGAACGTCTCAAAGGTTTCGCAAACACCTTATATATATGATCCATGGGGGAATATTACCAGGAGGTCAGGTGCACGTCCTGAAACTGCCTCGCATCGGCGTCACCGCAAATCCATCAGGAGCTCGTTTAACCCCGGACTGTAACCGCGACGATTGACGAGATTCCGAGAACAAGAGACTGTGCAACGCAGTTCGCTGCAGGGCGACATCAAGTCTTCTTCCCGTGGCAGCGTGGCTCTAAATCGACGCTACTCACTTCCGTTCCCCAGCTCAATGCGCTCAGATGCGCATACACGTGGTACTTATCAGAGGGTATCGGTTACTCTCGTGGCATGGTATCCTGTCAATCAATCCGTCCAATTCGAGCAAAAGTGCGTCACCTTGAAATCAATTCCTTCAACCACCTTACGAAGCATGCCCTCGTGATGAAATGAGTACAACGGCCACACGTAAACTCAAAGCTAATGAGCAGCGACGCTGAGAACAAAAGGCCTTCCAAGTTGGATGTACATGCGGAGGAAGTCGAGCAATGAGTGCGCTCAGTGAGTGGTTGAGTCCAAAGCGACATCAGCAAACTCTGGTCCTCGTTCATAGATGTTCGAAATATCCATAGTGTGCCATAGTTGTGCCATAGCCACCATAGAGCCCATAGAGCCCGACAGAGCTGTCCAGATCGGGGCTTTCGCTGCACAGTACCCACTTCGATCTTCGCAGCTCTGTCAACCTCTGGCTTCCATTAACGTCTCACTGCTTGTCTTTCATTTACGCTAATATCGAGATTCACAAAATCTCCAAGTATTTTCAAGCCAGCCCTAAATCTTCCACGTCGATATCCCAGCATCGGGCTTTTCACTTCTCTTCAAACTTTCCGCGGACTGCGCCTGTCATCACCCCATCTCAAGTCTGTTTATGTAGATACCTGGCAACATACAGCAACCCCACGGCCCCACTCCAGATGTGGATTCCGTCTCCATCCTTGACGGTCGTCTCTTGGTAGGAAGGTTATGGCACGAGGAATCAAGACACATGCAGAGTGCTTGGTGTCGGCGGGGATGCAACTCAGCCCAGCAATCTGCTCGAAGGACCAGCTGAAATGGGCGCTTGAGACGATGTGGGTATAGGCGGAGATGCATTATCATACGCACACGCAGTGCTCAGTGTGCGGTGCCCGAGTTCACGGCGGAGTGAGTGGTGACCCCATTTCCTTTTCGTCTCAGTGTGTCTCATGTTGTTGTTGCTGATGTCTTCTGTAGGGGCGCAGGGCTTCCGCGTGCTGCTCGAGTACCTGCACGTGCGGTACTAGCTCCCAATCTACGTCCAAGGACGAGTTCACAATAAAGGACGAAGACCCATCACACGCGCGAATGTGGAGGACGCGTTGGCGGACGAGGACCGCGTGAGGTACTACGAGCGGATGACGAGGGTGCTGGTACAGGCTGTGCATGAGGACAGGGTGTATTTGCCGCAAAGTGAGTTACTGTTTCTGCATCCTAGTTTCCCGCTCGGGTGATGGCCGTGATTATGGGATGCTGATGTGTTTAGTGTAGGCTCGCTGGATGACTTCAAGTGGGCAGGTAGGTATGTGCCACGGCTCGGGGTGACACATGCAATGGTAGATTACTAGGCGGTGCAGTGAGCAGAGCGCAGTATGGCTTGGCAGGCAAGCTGGGACAATCTTCGACATAGCGCGGTAGGACTTCGTATAACCAATTCAATGTACTTGTAGTTTACCCTCATGTTAGTATGTAGTACCCCAATTATATATTTTATCACTGTATTGCAATTTTATGAGACCATTACAATGGCACGAAATATTGAACGGAGTAAATTTTATATATGAATCCTACATTTATATGCCTGTCTATGAAGCTCTGTGCAGAGACTACGGGGGTCTGTCGAGCTCTGTACAGAATCTGTGGCAGTCTGTAAAGATGTTGCGGCATTCTGTCCAGAGCTGCAGCGACCTACATGTATCTATGAGCTCTATGGCTCTATGAGCGTCTATGGGCGTCTGTCCGGTCTGTGTAGAGACATCAGGGTTTGCTGATGGATGTATAGACTGCACAGTAGGTGCGGTTAATTACCAACGCAGTCTGTTCTAACAATGTTTATATGATGAATTGAGGGAAGGGATTACAGGAGGAAAATTAAGGGAGGGGGGTTGTGCATCGTTGATTAATGAGGTGTATCGAGCGAGATATTTGAAACATTTTTGATTGGCATGGGATATTGGAACAATGTGGACCTGAAAAAAACCTTACACCTATATACTTGGGCGCGACCCGTCTAATTTTACGAGCCCCCCGATGTTGAAAGACCCAATCAAGGGTTGGTGACAGTAGGTTAACCATCATGGGGACTCCGTACCTTCGAGGCACTTCCCCCTGTAGCCTTAGCCTGCTCGAATGTTAACTTGAGGAGGATGTTCTTTAAACCACAACCTTACGCTCGCGGTGTCGAGCTACTGCGCATGCTAAGCTCTAGCATCGACTGCGCAGCCCTGCGTGCAGCTGCGCGCATGGCATGCGCATACGGGAGATAACACAAAACTACACTGAGCTTACTAATCTAAATGTCATATTTTCGGGCGTGTATACATACATTTATGGGCAGCGCTAATGAACGACTCAGAGCTTGGTGCTTGGAATAAAGAGTTATAAACCACGCAGTAAAAACGGTGCTTCTAAGTGACGTCCACTGTCATCAGGCCCGACCCTCGAGCACTCGGACGAAGTTCAGAAGTGTCCCGTACCTTACAGCTCAGACCTTCCTTGCTTTATCTAGCTTTGTCCCGACTTACTCACACCCTTTGGAATCAGTGGTCGCGTTTCTCCGTTTCATCATGGCAGAATCATGCATAGGGTACAACCATCATGAACCTGTAGACCTAGGTCGAGGCAGTGCTTCAAAATCGACTGTCAAGCGGTAACGAAACGAAGAGTAAGAAGCCGGAACCTAAGAGATAGTATTTACTTCAAACATAGTGTGGGTCACTGGTCAGTAGCGGGCGAAACTAAGTAAAACACGACAGTAAAGACCTCCCGTTCTGTAATAAAAAAGCTATATGTCGCGAGTGACCTTTTCACTGGTTCTCTTGTGAGCCTGTCTCACTCGTACGGATACATTCAACGGGGGCCCTGAGGCTACGCACCCATAAGGTGCATCGTCACTGTCACCTCCGCGCGTTACCTCTGCCAAAACGTTACAAGTCAGTCGAGCGACAGGCAGATGATGTGTTACGTCCGTGGGCGGGCATCGTGACGGGGCAGGGGTATTCAAAATCCATGCAAGGGTTTACGCTTTAATAGTGGTTTTGCGGCGGAATGTCATGCTTTGTAACTAATACGGAGGCGCGTACATTTTCGATGAATTTCTCGGACCTCACTACAAAACTTCGTCGTAGACGTAGTGGTTGTGCGAAAGTATTGGAACGTAGGAGGGAATGGTCGCAGTCTCAGCGGTACAAAGGGTTTTATAGGAGGAAACGATAACGATAAGAGCATGCAGGGGGTAGGGGGGAGTGACGAGGACTATTTACATGACTGATAGATACAGACAGTCTAAAACAGGTTATCGACAGAACGCCGACCCGGGCAACGGCAGGGAGATCCGTGTCGACAGTTAACACATTAGGAGCGGTTCAGCCCCTATTGGCTACAGGGATGGAGAGTATAGTCACTCGGTGTTTAGGGGTAGGGAGGATTAATAGTACGACTGACCGGATTATCGACCATCGTAGACATAGTCGGGATCGCGTCGTTGGCCGTAGTGGCCCAAGCGAGAGTGGAATTCGAGTCTGCCTTGGATAAGGTGTAGGAGCGTTTATTGGCCCGCACGAATACGGCGCTCGATACGGTCGGGATGAGGGCGCTGAAACTGATGACTTCATAGGCTATACCCCTGCCGTATGTTGCTACGAAGCCCAGCACACTTGGGACTAGTGTGATTGGAGCGGTCGCCACTCTATAATAGGGAGACGCAGGACTAAGGTCCGACTACGGACAAGGGTAGTAGTCCACGGTAACCACCGGAGTATGAGTGGGGACCTAACATGTTCACCTGGAGACGTCAGTCGTAACCATCGAGCCACTGGTAGGAGCCTGATGGGTGCCTATCATACATGTAAAATATGGTGAAGCTCAAATTATTTTAGGGTGAAGGTGTCGAACCTAGAAGGTCTAGTGGCCTCCCAGCTTGTATCGGGTGCGTGTCCGGCAGTAGAACCGGCCACCGCGGAGAGGACGGTTGTAGCAGACCCAGCACCGACCTCGACACTGCGAGCCTTGCTTGAGACACAAACTCCCCTAATAGGAACCTCCGAGCTCGTAATGTTACGTCTGATCAAGCTCATAGTGACCCGCCGAAAAACGCGTTTGACGACAACGCGAGGTCCACC
>KV417682.1:86891-155151 GCA_001630335.1 Athelia psychrophila
ATACAGCCCAGATGAATGTAGGTGAGCTTGAAGCGTAGATCAAGGACTTCTGTTTCTGTAACCCTTTTGAGTCATACTTTTACAATGAATTTCTCGGTTACGGACGACAAAACTGCATCGTAGAAACGTAGGGGTTGTGTGAGAGTATTGGAACGTATGGGAGAACAATCGAAGTCTTAGTACTATAGGAGACGTTAAAGGAGGGACCGATAACGATAGGAGCATGCAGGGGGGAAGGTGAAGTGACGAGGACTATCTACGTGACTGAAGGGTACAGACCGTCAAAAACAGGTTATCAACAGAACGACGACCTGGGCACCGGCAAGGAGACCCGAGTCGACGGTTAATACGTTAGGACCGGTTCAGTCCCTATAGGTGGCAAGGGTCCCGCACGTTTGATCCTTGGCCAAGTCCAAGTCCCGGTCCTTTTCCGCAACATCAGTGCCTGCACTCGTGCATCGCATATGATAGCATCTTCAAATAGCTAGCACGTTGCGGCGTATCCAGATGAGGTGGAGGCGAGGCAAACTTGTGGATCGGGGCGAGCGAGCGACAAGGCTGTCTCCGCTGTCACTGCTACGCGAGTTTGCAAAACTCTAAAATTCAAAGCATCGGAGTCCCGGGGGAAACTCTGGGCAACTTAGACATATGCATGTTAACATCTGTTAGTATGTCCAAGTTGATGTCTTCGAAGGAATGATTTGAGGTCCACTTGGATGACTTTCTAACTAGGGCATAATTTCACGTAGTTGTTGTGCTATAGAGGAAAAGCGTCAAAGCGGGCCATGGCTGAGGGTAACATGTGACAGACCATAAAATTTGAGAGAATCCACCGAAAGACGTGAAGAGCAAAGGGGCTTCTAAGGTTCCCACGCGCCCTCAGATCCTCCGTTCCTCGGTATTCCTGTTCCTTCCTTCCACCGCGACCTTCAAGCTCTCGTGAAGTAGGCTCACGAGTTTCACACTGAGGAAATATTATCCAGAGTGACTCTCGTGGTAAAAATGACGCGCCAAATGTTCCATGCTACTGCGCGGGAAGGAGGAGAAAGGTAATCTTTTCCAATTTCTTTCTGCACGGAAAGTCCCTGAACTTTTATTTCATGCCTCAGACCTACTATTGCCAATTACTTTCAGACTGCTAATTGTTCCACTTCGAGATGATCCCTGCCGATCCCCTCTAACACCGACCAGTTCAGGATGGTCAAGGACCTGGCCAATCAGATGTGAGCAAGAACGGGTTTATCCGTCTTGTTATGGTGTATCCCGCGGAAGTTGAATTTGTCCTCCTCTTCGGTTTCGTGCACCAATACTTGACAAATGTGCTCGTTATCTCCTAGACGACGTTGGATCGGCCTCGACCCAAAATATAGGAAGAATTCCCCAAGAGATTAGGTTCTTCTCTCCTCGCAATCGCAACTACCAGGATTGTTCATGCGCCACCTGATGTCGAGTGAGCATATACGAGCCGTGATGGAGGCCTGATATCAAACCTGTTCTGGTCGATTCCGTTGGCGCGGCGTACATTGCTACAGGCTCGCAAATTGCAGGCTATTCCACAACTGTGTTTGCATTTTCAGGCTAATGGCGCCCGTAGAGATATGCCCACATCAGTAGCGCATTAGCTCTTCCATCGATGTGGCTCGCGACTTTCATCCGAAATACTTACAGAAGGTGCTGTCGATTACGCCGCCCACGCTTGCGCTTCTGATTGCACGTTCGATTCAAGTTTCCTGTCTTCTTTGTCCGCATTTAACATACGAGGAACATAGCATTGATTGGACCCTTACGCCACAGAAGACCTGAATGTCACTCGTCTAATTGCAGGCTACAGAGCCGAGACACTTACCAAACAAAGCACAGGCACAATCAGGTAGGGTTCCGCTCCAAATAACTACTGACAGTCACGGCACGCACCGAGTCTAGTTTTTTGAACATGACGGAGCTGGAAAATCCACTGGAGTCTAACAGCTCGCAGTTCGCGGCCCGGATAAATGTGGCTACGTGTGCGCATGCGCTCAGTTCTCTGCTCTCTTCATTTTGCGTGTCTATTGGGCTCTCGCAAGCTGGGGTGCCATTTGACATATGGGGAACATAGCATTGATTGGACCCTTACGCCACAGAAGACCTAAATGTCACTCGTCTAATTACAGGCTACAGAGCCAACACCTTCCCAAACAAAGTACAGGCACAATCAGGTAGGGTTCCGCTCGCAATAATTACTGACAGTAACGGCACGCACCGAGGTTAGGCTTTTGGACATGACAGAAATGGAAAATATACTGGAGTCTAACAGCTCGCAGTTCGCGGCGTGAATACATGTGGGTGATCTCAGATCTTTGCTCTCTTCATTTTGCATATCTATTGGGCTCTCGCAAGCCTGGGTGCCCGGGTGCTGGAGCGCGGCTTACCTGGGCCGCATACGGCGGCTCGTTGGGATCCTGTGTATCACTGTATGTGACAATGCAGTCCACAAGTGCTAACAACCTGTCAACCAGCTCCCTTTCTTTGGGATCTCATCTCAAACCGAATCGCACGCGATCTATCTTCCATCAAGACGGTCGTAGAGTTGAATGCGAGATCGCGGTGGCGGCACCAACCATGACCTGCCCTGTCACCTGACAATAGCCTTCTTCTCCCGGGCCGACGCGACTCAATGGACGCGACCATTATCAGTGGTCACCCTCAGCCGACTTCAGGGCGAACTCCAGATAACAGCTCCCAGTTCGCGGCCTGAATACATATGGGTGATCTCAGTTTTCTGCTCTGTTCATTTTGCGTATTTATTGTGTTCTACCTTGGCCGCATGAGTCTCTCATGTTTGACAACGCGGGTACCAACAAACCAATCAATAGGCTCCCTTTCTCTTTGATCTCATCGCAAACCAAATAGTATGCGATATCTTATCCGTCGAGACGATCGCACATAAGTAGATATGTTGTGTTTTATTTTATTTTCCAAATTCTGGGGAAAGCAGAGGATGGGCTCCGTGGGCTTTGCTACATAAGCTGCAAGCGCCGATTCAAAGCATAAGCTTTCGCATACTTCAGCGAGTCAGAAAAAGCTACGAGGTGTATCGAGCAAGAAATTTGCAATATTTCTAATTTACATAGGGATAATGGAACAATTTGGACCTAAAAGAAACCTTCACTGCAGAACACCTATATACTTGGGCGCGACCCGTCTAATTTTACGAGCCCCCCGATGTTGAACGACCCAATCAAGGCTGGGTGACGGTAGCCGACTGGAGCGCAACAGCAGTCTGCGCCAAAAGCCGCCCATTGATGGTTGAACCAGTATTCAGCGTAATCCCCGTGGCCCCAAGGACAATCCCCTTGAAGACAGAAGTAGTTCCGAACGTGGAAGCACCAGCCACGACCCAAACGACATTGGCAGGAGAGGCCCCACCGGATAAGATGACGCTTTTCCCATTGGCTATGGTCAACGTTCCGGCGACCTGGAAGATCCAAGCTGCGAAAATTTATCAGAAGGCAATTCAAGTAGAAGCTGAAGTTAATGTACGTACTATCCGTTGCAGAACCGGAGATGGTAACCGAGCTTGCAATGCTGACCCCCGTAGTCCACTTGTACAGCCCAGGGGCGAGTGTGAGGCCACCAATGGCACCTGAAGATAGGAACAGGCATCAGCCCGGATTCAGGACGCAGAGGGATATTATCTCACCGCTGGCGAGGTTAGTGTGATCAGGGTTGGCACGACTCGAAGCATTGTTGTATGCCGTCAACATATCCAATTTAGCAGTAGTCAAAGTCGAGGGGGTAGGACTGGCATAGCTCGCGGCATAAGCACGTCCGGTTATTTGCGAGGACGTGGAATAGGTCCCGTCTGCGCTGAGAGCGAGAGTGAACCCGGTGATGAAGCTCGACGCAGCGGGGCTGAGGCCGATGTTACCAGCTGTTAAATAGGCGAGTTAGTAAAATAATTAGGAGGGACGGGGATTATTGGCTGACTGATAGCAGAGGTGGGGACAGTGGTTATCCCTGTCTCGGCGAAGATTGCATAATTGGCAGCTGTGCCAAGAGGGACGGCTAGGGGCCCAGCCGCAAGGCAGCTGTTGGACAAAACCTGCCAGACATAGGTAGTCAGTACATTTATTAGGAGCAGTAAGGGAGGAGGGGGACGTACGAGAATAGCAATAGCAAAGGAGGACATTTTGGGGAACATGGCGACTCTGAAACTAGCAAGAGGGTATGCAAGGTTATGAGTGTGTGTTGGGGATGCAAAATATGCTGCGTCAAAACAGCAAGCATTGGCTCTTTAAGTATCATTTTCATGTTGAATTTTCCCAATATCTTCGTCTTCAGGAACAAGATGGGAAGTTCGAGTGGATGTAAGCAGGCCCAAGACGCCGCACGCTTGATCTTTCACCCAGCCCTCGCCCCGGTCCGGACATTGATTATCCCTGTCTCGGCAAAGATTGCAAAATTGGCAGCTGTGCCTGGAGGGACGGCGACGGGCCCAGCCGCAAGACAGCTGTTTGACAAAACCTGCCAGACATAGGTAGTCAGTACATTTATCAGGAACAGTCATGAAGGAGGGGGACGTAAGAGATTAGCAATAGCAAAGAGGGATTTTGGGGGCACATGGCGACCGAGTCTGAAGCTAGCAAGGGCGGATGCAAGGCTATGAGTGTGTGTTTGGGATGCAGATGCTGCTTCAAAACATCCACTCCAGGCTTTTAAGCAGCAATGAATGATTCCTCCTGTAAGGTGGAAATGGCCATTGTTTTGCTGATATTTGATAATTTCGCCTTTGGGAACGTACCTAAAATTATGGGGACGAGGCAGTGCTGCGGACGGGTGCTTGCATTTTGCGGAGAGCTGGCTGAACGTTAACTACACTGTCACTGCTACGCGAAATACCCACGCATCAGATCCCTATGGGCACATGGTCACCCTGTCCGAACATTATGTTGGTCATTTCTCCAGTGAGCACTGTACCTCGAAAATTAAGTACTACAATACAAACATACGTATTTGCTCCGGTGACTAAGGTTTTCCACGCTAGTTCAAAGTGGTTTCGATCGGTTTCGTTTTGGTTTCTTTCCTTCCAGACTCGACTTTCCATCTCCCGAGTCCCGTGAAGTAGCCCACGAGCTCGCAGACAAGAACACGTTGTGAACCCCGCGTACCTTGAATACGTCCACCTTTCCGGTTTCATGTATCGACACTTGTCTGATGCCCTTGGTCTCTCCCTGGTGAGGCTAACTTGAAATGGATTAGCCTCGACCGAGAGATTGGTTCTCTCAGATTACAATCGCAACCCTTCGTAACTCATCGTACCTGGTAAGCCCTGGGTAAGCCCCTGCTTCAGGTTCGCTGTTTGGTCCGGCGATTAATCCAGGATTTTTCATGCACCGCGTGATATTGAGATATGCACATACGGGCCGTGATAAGGCTTGATGCTGATCTGTCCTGGATGATTCCATTGGCGCGGTTTGCATTGCTACATGCTCATAACTTGCTGGCTATTCTACAACTACGCTTGCATCTACAGGCTAGTTGTATTCGCAAAGACACGCCCACACCGGTAGCGCGTTAGCTCTTGGGTCGATGTGGCCCGCGGCTTTCATCCGAAATACTTGCAGAAAATGCCATCGATTGCTCTGCCCGCGCTTGCGCTTCTGATTGCACGTTCGATTCCAGTGTCCTTCTTCTTTTTTCGTATTTGACATACATACTATCGTTGACACAGAGTTTCAAAATCCGCAAAGATATTTTCATTGTGATACGTGTACCCCACATTTTATCTTGATTCCTTTTTTGTTGGATAGCGTAGGATCCCCTCTATCCGAGCGAATTTTTGTGAAGGTGATATTTTGGAGGGGTTATGGTGTCGGAGCGAAGCCGCTGAAACTAGTGCAAAAAACACAGAGTTTCAAAACTCGTCACACATTAGTCACAATGGCGCCCCGCATAGAACCATCGATCGACTAGGCGTCGGAGCTAATAAACATCACATTTCGTCACGTTTGCAAGGCCTCCAGCTTTCAATTTTTACTATAGAATAACAGCTCATCCTATCGTCATCGGAGAAGCTCAGACAGTTAGATACATGTCTTCTGCGTATATTCTCAGCTTAATGGGGCGAAATGACTATGGGACTGTATTTCCGAGAGCGAATAATGCCGAATTTTGCGATTTGGCACAAAGTGCAACTGCAAATGATTTTATGCTGCAGTATCACTGGCGCTTTTGCCGGCCAGAAAATTGGAGCATGCTCAGAAAGCATGTAATAAAAATACTCTGAATTTTGTTGGACGATAGGTGGCCAGAGAAGCCAACGAAAAATCATTTTTGAGACATTTTGAAACTCTGGGTCCTTTGAAACAGTGTGTCAACGATAGTACAGGGAACATGGCCTTCCTTGGACCCTCACACATTGCGGCAGACTCGGATGCCACTAGGCTACATGCAGGCCACAAAGCTCCTAGTACAAAGTACAGGCACACTCAGGTAGGGTTCCGCTCGCAGTAACTACTGACAGTCTTGGCACACACCGATTCCAGAATAAGTCATGGCCTTGACCTCCTTTACAGAATATTATCTTACCTGTTTGTTCATGATTTCAATGAGCATTGAATATTGAGCACATGGCACGATTTGCCCATGGCAATTGTCCACCCTTTGCTCGCCGAGCGCGGCATCGCATTGATATTGTTCGCATTTGATCAGCGTAGTTTTCAACTCTGCTCAGACTGTTGTCCACAAGGAGTCGAGACAGCGGAGCGGGAAAGAAGTGATAGTATGCGCAGACGAGCTGGAAACAGCGACCGAAGGATTCAGGATATCGAGTGGGCTATCAGATTCAAAGAAGGTAGACAAGGGTACGAGACTCAAGAGCGTCCCCGATGGGACACTCTATGGACCATGGCGAGTCTGGTTTTGGAGCAGTTTCTGCAGGAAATTGAGGGGAATCCGGCGAAGGCAAGAAGCAATCAGCCCAGGGCTGTTTAGCGCGCAGCGAGGAGGGCGTGAGTTGGCTGCCTTCGCCCAAGACCTGATCCTTGTAAGGCGATTCTCTCATGTCAACGCGCGACATAACTTGTAGCAGGAAGTACATTTTAGTGAAGGAAGCCTGTCGTGTGTTTGTACGTTGATGACTTACCCGTATGTGGTGATGATTTTAACAACATCATATCTTCATGAGGATGTGATCGAGGGTAAGCGGAAGACACGAGACATCGACGGCGGGGAGGAGAGGAGGAGGAGAGGAGGTAGAAAGGCGCGCAACAGGCGTAGTGACGAGAAAGCTTGGCGGGCGAGAAACAATTATACTGAAGCTTTCAAGGAGGTCAACTGCTGTCAAAGAGCGAGCGAACCGAGGCATGACCAGTTACCTGACCAGTCGCAGGTTTTGACTTTCCGCCCGAGACCTTAACCCAGGTTAGTCTCTCCTAGACATACTACAACTGACTCGTACCTCGTCTGCAGTCTGTTGGTAAGCTCGGCATTTCGTTGGCGGCCCCAAACACTGATGTAAGCAAGTCACATGCACACAATATTTGAAATTTTCGATCACCAACCGCGTCGCGTACTTGCACTGCTTCCCCTCATACCACCGCGACTTTGGCCTTTCCTCGCGTAAACTGTCCAGCTTCTGTATTTTATCCTGTCAATGAGCGCTTTATGTGCGAATATACACCTTTCTTTACTCCGAAACCTGTGCATCGGCGCTTTGCCGGCTCAGACTCATCAGAACTGAAAGTTTAAACTTACCTGGTCGCTATAACTTGGGCGTCGCAAGCACAGCTATCATCATCATCGCGCATTCAACCTCAAATGGAGCAGGGATCCGGGCCGGCAGATACACCTTCAACCTACCAAGCTCGATACCCGCTAAAACCAACTTCTTGGGCGAAGGTGGAATCTACCATGATCGAAATCAACAAGAATTTCAACAGCCTCGGCGAGTTCCTTTCCCTCCTATTCCATAACCGCGACTATGCCCACCGATCAGCCGTATCTGCTTTCCTCCACGGGAACTGGAATGTTACGATGGCCACTATCATCCCTCTTGTCTACCATCATCGCGCTAGCAAGCCTAAGACGACATCATCTGACGCCGATGATAAGCTAGATAGTTTCGAGCCCAATGGGGTCCTGCCAGCATAGTGTATCCATCAAGCGCGAGGGTAATGTGCAGAAAGAGAGACACGATCAGACGCGATCGTCGTGTGATCGCGTCTTGCTCACTTGCCGCTCTCTCATATCGTCGTTTCGCCACTGCATCCTCAATCTCTCTTTAATAATAATCACTACAATTTTTTTTACTGTATAATATCATATAATAATCTATTCACTGCCCCTTTCCTGGGCTCCCCAAGTCCCCTCGGGCTACGCAGCGAGCATCCGAATGCTCACAACATCACCAGCCCCCTGCCATTTCAACAAACTGTTACCCGTTCACCATGAAAAAACTCAGGACACTCCTATGTACCATTTTGATTGACTTTGCACACATAGAATTGACCCCCTGCCGAAGTTGCGAGCAGGAGGAAAGAACCAAAAATATTCTACATCCGGAATCCGATTTGCTTACGTCAGTGTTTGGACCCTCAAACATGGGCGCGCTTACCACAGGACTAAACAGGCCCCCTGATTATGCTTATGAAGGCCGTTCGCAAAATCCTAGAATCTGACCCAAATGTCCAGCAAAAAGTCGCCCTCGCTGGCCGAAAAATTGTCCGAACGTAGGTAGTATGTACCTGCGAGAGTTGGGCTTATTACAATGTTAGCGCGCCGCAGGGTTTCTAAATAGAATTATCCTTTTATACTATACTCGAGTACTACTATATATCATTTTAGCCGTCTTTTACATGTACGAATTTTATGCAGATGACTTGGACAGTCAACAGGGAAGTATGATAATGACACTTTCTAGCTTTACTTACTACATGCAACTTCAACCGTACAAACAATTTGTGGCGCGTTAACAAGGTAAATCCGATTACAATACAATACAATCTGATGCCTCTGCTGCGGCCTTCAAACCAAATGCCACCCGCTGAAGCAAGCCGTCCAGTTCCTCCATACCCACACTGAAGCGAACAAGATTCTCAGTAACTCCATGTTTTGCAGCCCATTCTAGCTCGCTATAATGCGCCACCAACGTGTGAGCCGTAACCAAAGTAAAGTCGGTCCCAAGGGTTGTTCCCTTCCATAAGTCGAGCGTATCATAGAATGCGTGACACGCGGGTGCGTTGGTAAATATGACAGAAAATAATCCACCAAAGCCTCCTACATATTCACCATTTACTTTGGTTCGACAGTGGTCATATTGTTCGCGGGTTGTCCATTTGGGATAGCGGACCTCCTTGATCCCCGAGGACTGTACGCCAACCATCATCGAGTGGGAGCGGATCAACTCACAGACAGCTTCTGCATTGCTGTCTATGACGCTGCTACGATACGCAAGATCTCGAGAGTTGTACTCCATGAAAATAGCATCCTCGTCGAAATAAATATCTTGGAAAGATGTGTTCAATTGATGTTTAAAGTTTTGGTAGTACCGTCCGGCAGGGTTTAAGACAAGACTATCATAACCAATATGCGTTAGAAAATATAAGTAAAAACGACCAGGTGCTGCGCACCTTCCGCCCGTAACGTTCGCGGCACCACTGAATATCTTTGTCAAACTCGTTACGAGGATGTCTACATACGACAAAACATCCAAGTTCACAAAGTTGCCGATCGTATCATCCAGGACGATGGGAATGCCATATTTATCAGCCAATGCGCGTAGACGCGGGAGATCAGGCGAACGAAGAAGAGGATTGGAGGGGATTTCTGTGAATAAAGCGAAGACTCCCGGATTGGATGGCGTTGTGGCAAGTTCCTCCTTGATGATACTCTCTAGCTCGTACAAATCATCGGAAGAGCCATTTCCGAAGAAGTGGCAACCGGAACTGTGTTCCTTCAAAAGGTGAATTGTGCACGAGTACAAAAATCTGCAGTCGAAGCTTTAGTCAACCAAACAACCTGCATGGTGCGATCAGCACGTACCCAAAGCATACACTCTTGGCAGTTGGGCGAGCTTTTGAAGTCACGTTGTAAGCATTCCAAATGGCGCACATTCCTGTTGGGTAAAGAAATACATCGTCCAATTGAACGTCTGTAGAAGTGACTGGTCGACCATGTCTCAGTAGCTCCGAGATCCTAGAGCGTATAGCGCGTTTTGCAATCTTGCCCTGAGAAGACTTGAAGCACGGGTCGTCAACCTGCCACGATGACTCAAGGTGATTTGGTTCGATATCGAACCCGTCGATCGCCTTCTTGGAAAGCAAGGATAGGGAGTATTGGGCCATTCGGCTGGAAATCCCCATTCCACGTGCACGCCAGAAATGTCTACCCAAGAGCAGTGCGTCCGCAGGATACAGAGCGACATGAAGGATAACAGGGGCGGAATCACTTGAGGGGCGAGAGACATTGTCGGCCGTGATGAGATGCCCGTCCCTGGTGATGAAGATTTGGGCGAGCCTAACAAGGAGTGGCGAGCCCTTCATGGTAGACTGGGCTATCATGAACTCTTGGCAGAGCCTCGCCGCATCCAGAGATGGAAAAACAAAGCAACCCTCCCCGCTGACTCCAAGGTGTTGCTCGCATATCTCAGACAACTAGATAGTCATGTTTAGCTTGGTCGTCTTTGGTATACGTCTGCATGAGATTTTCAGACCTTCATAATGCTCCGGTGGATGAAAAATCGAGGGTAGCCATTCTTCATCGCTGCCATCATGCTCGGCTCCTTGCTCATATACCCGATGACATCATTCCACGTCGGCATCGAGCCAGAGATGGCATGGGGAACGGGAGGTATAGGTGAGCCTCGGACAACGAAATTTGTGGGCACCATGTTGGGAATGACATTCGAGGAAATCAGGATCTCAGGCGCGTTTGTAGCCCGGCGTAACACAGGTGTTTGTGTGATGGTACACGTAGTAGTCATAGGAGTTTACTGGGTCTGTCTGCCGGAGATATTGGTAGAGGTTGGGCGATTGAAGAGTGGGAGCGGGTGGGTATATCGACCAGCAGCTAGGCAGTATAAATAAGCTGTGATTTGACACGAGTAGGGCCCGGGGAAATAGGGACCATGTCATTCACCCGACTAATTAGCCCGGCTATTTCACCGCGAATCGCAGTGTGAAATAGAGAAGTTGTATTTTGGAGGGTAAATTAGGGAAAACCGATGATGACGGCGAAGTTGACGGGGACAGGGACAGAAAGGCTCAGAAGATGATACAGTTGATGATTTACCTACCTTTCTCGCCGATCAGCGAGAACGCTCGCGTGCTGGTACGTTCAATGTCGGTAAGCACATTACAGCAATGAGCTAGTTAATAAACGTCTCGCGTTTGGGGTTTTTTGGGTCACCTGCCTGATATGTGCTAAGTAACACCGACACAGCTCCCACCACTTTTGTCTTGTCAGCCGCCATAGACACAACGAGATTTTTTTGAGCAGGACAGGATGTATATATCTTCGGTTACCCGCAGACATAACAGAATGTGAAATGTGATTAGTATTGCAGGGACAAGAGGATAGAGCTCGAGGGTACAGCAGGATAAGACGGAGCAAAGAGTGGAGTGGGACTGGCTGTGCTGTGTCGGTGTTACTTAGTACATATCGGGCAGGTGACCCAAAAAACCCCAAACGCGAGACGTCTATCAACTAGCTCATTTCTGTAACGTCACATCACCGTTTCTGCCAAGTTCCTGCTCGATATCCTGACACCGCCATCTATTCCAAGCAGTCCTTGAGCAGTCCACACAGCCGCGTTTCTCCACGAAACGACCACATCATCCACGATGTCGGCTCATCTCGATGCCAATGAATGGTTTAGATTTGATGTATATATCTCATAGCTAGCTCTATTTTACGATGTCATCTTCGAAATTCACCCTATTTTACCGGCTAATTAACGTGAATCTCTTTCGGTAAATTAGCCGTGAGTTACAGAAGTAAATTAGGTGCCCCAGGTAGCCCTCGTGAATGAACTCGGTCAAATAGGGGCCAGACTCATTTCCCCGCGCCCTAGACACGAGGTGTCACAGCATCTTGGGAATTCATGGTTGGTGATGTGCGGGCCGGGCCAGGGCCGGCCCTGGCGCAATTATTCGTCATTCACGTAACTTTTTTATTATTCCGATAAGTCTCCAAAATCCCGACAAATCGAAAGAAGATTAATGGCGGGGTCCCCAGAAATCTGTGTCGTGTGACTGACGAATCATTCCCATTAGTACAGTATGGGAGCTGATATAATCAACACTGTCCCTAATCACGGTCCTGTTGTCCCCAGCTCGGGCCCCTGCTGCTCTCTCTCAGAGTAGCCTACCTTACCAGCGTCGCCCACGTCCTTCCTTCCGTCTCCATGACTCTATATTTCAAAGCCAGTTGAGTCTTCGGCAAAAATGGATATATAAAATTATGCTAACAATTGCCACCATCACAGGTTTCGCTCTTGGTGCGGTATGCTGCATCCTCATTGTTTTTTTAGGCATCCATGCGATATCTCGATTATTGCCACAACCGCAGTTATCCCATGCCACTGTAGCCGACATCCGAGAACTCCTAAGCCCACGCAAGGCTTCTATGCAAGATATGCTGTTAGCGCGTGCGATTCCCAACCAGCGTCTAGTGAGCGCCTTCGGGCTCACGAACACATTCGTCAGACCCGACACCGCGACGCACAACCGCTTTAAGAAGCAGGCCACATCTTTCTTGCACAACATGCTACGGGACCCATGTAGGGGCTGGACATCCTGGACACAAGTGGCTTCACAAGCGTCGCAATCGGAGCTCCTCTCTTCACCACTAGGTATTCCTTTCGATATTTGTATCCAATCGATCACATTCCGCATCATCATCATCGGTCTTCTCAATCCTACCTTCGACCATACGTCCTTCATCCAGAGCGACATCAGTTTTATCACGTCCACCATCAACACCCTTTGGGATCAGTCCAAGAGCGGACAATTCCAGGACCCGTCCATTCTAGCCCAACTCGATTCGAGTCTCCGCACATACCTTCCAGATGAGGAACTCTTCCCCAACCCCCTAGACTTCATTATCCCAACGTGGGAGTCGCTCTGGCGCGTAGTCGCCATCGCCCTTGCAGAAACCCGCTGCAACCAATCCGCGCATAAAACCTTCCTCCGCTTTCTGGCCGATCCGACTGTACAGCAATTTGATCAGCGGATGGATTCCTCACAACCCAGTGTCAGAGACTTTATCGACGAGACACTGAGGCTTTACCCTCCCACCAAGTGCATTGCACGGGCCGCTTCTGAACGCCATAGCAGCTCATGGATGTGGCCTGTATCGCAGTACCTGGGGCATCTTCGTCCTGCCGACACATATCCGTACAGTGTGGCCGAGATTGAGATCGTTCAGCGGTCTCGAGTGTGGTCCAACTCAGCATCCACCAAATGTGCAGATGTCAACCTCTTCGACGCCACCCGTCATAGGGCGAGGACCGCTGCGCAAACGGAGACACTGATGCCTTTCGGATATGGAAGGCTCGGCTGCGTCGCGAAGGACTGGGCTCCAATGGCCGCCGGTCTCATCGCCTCAGCAGTTCTTCAGGAAATGGAACTGCATGGATACGAGATGGTGGCTGGAGAGAAGATGGGAGGAAGGACTGGCTGGGAGGGGTGGGTTCTTCGAAGGTGTCTCCACTCGGACATGTAGATAGTATTACCTACCATAATATGACACATTGACCAAGAATATTGTCTCTCACCTTTCTGCTACATCATGCGACGGCCATGGTGTTAATGTCCTGCAATATGGACCACCGTAGACATCCGTTATGTGCATTGAGGATATTGTCATCTTCTAGATCTGTTTCGTGGGAAGAGTATAACTCGATGGTGTGCAAACGGGGAGCTGATTTGGTAGGAAGGTATTGCACGGCTCGAGAGAGACCCTCTAGATGTGCGGCCGTGATGCACAGCCGATGACACTGTTCCATGTAGGCACCAATCAGCTGAATGAAATCCTCCGAAAATTTCACTTCTCACCTGGCTCGTTGGATACCGCGATAGGGCTATGTGTCAGTCAAATTTGCAGGTAATCGGTGTGCTTGTAGGGTGCATACTGATGGACGGAGAAACCGTTGTTTGCAAGGATGTCCTCTGATGAATCGTTGAGCTTAAAGCTGGTTGTGCTCGGAAGGCGGTCAAACTTGAAGGCGGTCAAAGAGACGAACTTGAGAAGGATGTGTTGGGAATGGCGTTAGAATGGCGGCGAAGGGGTGCTTTTCCACGCGGGCCTTGTAAGATTTAGCGCCCGGTCTGAGTATTCCCACGAGGCCCGGGAAACTCGAGCGGTGGCGCTCGCACATTCCAACAATAGAGGACATCTTGTTTATGGAAATTCCGCCCCTCCGCCTCTCCGCCCCTCCGCCCCGCCGCCCCATGCTGTATACCAAATTTTGAACTTATGCTGCTTGTATACTGTTAAGTATGACTTCTAACATATGCGGCTCTAATAACTAAGCTCCAAAATCATTGTAGCGGCACTGTGAATGTTTTTTTTGTCCGCGCCACAATACAAATAGTAATAAATATCGTGTATATTCATCACGGGCGGTCCATCAGACGTCCATTGAGCTCAGAGAAACACATATATTTGAGTAAATATGTGCCATAAGTCCTCCCATTCCAGGTCCTAGCATCAAAATGCCGACCCGAAGGCTGCTACAAGCCCACAAGAGCATGATAGGGACTGTCCGCCCCTAAGCTGGCTGGTGCAGGCTCATCCGCGTCGGTATGACTCCTAGTACATTTAATTTCGTGAAATACCTTTTCTAGCCCCCGATATGCGGTTATCAGCCCTCCAGTATGCCGAAAGACTGGATGCAAGTAACATTTAAAGAGCCGCCACACTGGTCGGACTCTGTAGCAGCGGGGGAATGGGCGGGGCGGAATTTCCGTAAACGAGACTTTCTGCAACAATACCTAAATTTGACTCCGACCTCAAAAATAAACCTGCCCACCGAGAAGCCGTCTGAGCAAGAGCAGCTCCGCGTGGAAAACGCGTGCTTGAGGTCCTGCGGGGCCATTGAACCGTAGAAGATATCTCGGTACTGGATATATAATTTCGGAATAGAATGATCTCGTCGCATGTATGGTTTGCGCGTATGCATGGGGCCACGGGCATCAAGTTCCAATGACCACCCCGCGGCTGGGTATCTCATGATCCCCAGAATGCTACATACACTGCTAGATTTTGAAGGAACCGGTATCGCAAATCTACAAATACAGTTGTCACCCACGAGCGCTAGCTCTGATAACCACACTCTCCGAAGCACAATTTCCCAAGCATCCTCAGCTATAACGATGTCAATCAAGGTTACTGCCTCCCTCCAATCTACAGACTTGTCAGCATCCTGGACAGTCCGACGTTCAACGTAAGGTAATAGCGCACCAGATTGAGATGGGTGAGCTAGGTCGCTCCTCGTTCAATTCCTCCCAGGCAGGAAGGCCGAATGCACCAGGCAAAGCGTCCCATGCCTTTTGCCGCCCGCTATTATGCAACCGCTTGGCCACTAAAATGCAGGCATTACACTGCCCAATCTCATATGAAACCCTCCATGTATTAATCCATCCTCGGAGAGCGACAGGGAAGAAGGTGCTCTTCAAGAGCTTGTCACGTGCGACAGAGCAGCGATCGCGAGACGTGCAACCGGAATAGCATGATTGTGGGCAGATAAGCCAATCAAAAGTAATGTGCTTGAGTTTCAAAATTTCGAGGTACGCCCGCAAGCATGCACGCTCGTTGACGGGGTGAAGCGTGGATATGGTGTTATCAGTCCTTCTTTGACCCTTTTCCAGATCAGTCGCTGACCACGTTTTGCAGCACCAGTATAAAGCGAATGGTAGTATTGAAAGAATATTGTGTTCGCGCACCAAATTTACGAAGTCGATGAACTTCCAGTCGACTTCGAATTTAATCATGGTGCCACTGCCTTCGCCGAAAAAGACTTTGTCGATGCCTGCGAGATCCGACGGAAACTCAAAGAATAGCCGGTTGAGGGCTTCAGATCGAAGAGCTTCAATCTCGTATTTACTGCCCAAACGCAGAAATGCAGTGATGACTTCGAGCGGTAGAGGCTCCCCGGAAGCAACCCATCTGGGATCAGCGAAATAAGTTCTCGTAAATCGACATGCAGCTGCACCAACGCACTTTCGCAAGCAAATTGTTTCTAGCACAATGGATACATCTGCGGCGGCATCCGACAGACGCACCAGGCACCCTTCGACCAATTGCTCTCCCGAAGGAGGCTGCGGAAGAGCGAACATGTCCTTGAAGATGGGAGAGTGTAGGGCAAGAAGGCCGCGGTAAACTTTGAACTGCGTTGCTTCCGCTTGGATGACAACGTTTCCATCTTCAAGCCAGAGAGATTGAGATCGAGTCGGTGTTTCCATGACCTTCGTGGTTGAGATTTAAACAAGATTGAAAACCTTAGCGAGAAAACACAGCTAAACACAGTCAGAAGGATTTGTTATCAACCTGGAGTCAAACTTGAGTCGGAGATACTGAAAATCATAAAAATATGCACGAGACTTACGCGAGACAGATAATAAGGCAGATAATAAGGCAGCTCAGCGCAGAGTGACACTTTGGAGAGTCGCAAAGCCGGGACAGGGACAGTACTAGTGGAAGCAAAGATGAGCCGAATCGAGCTCGAGGCCAACTCGAGGCCACCAATTTCCGCACTTTGTTAGTGACCAGCACTGCCGCTGCATTTGCCCCCTACAGCAGCGCATTGCACGTTAGCCGCCCTCCACGCACACAACCCCCTATCTTATCTCTCCAATGTTTACATTTGAGCAACCGCTGACATGGCGAAATATGACATCTTAGTGAGCGCATCATCGACCTGACCAATCGCCTTTGGCTTACCCACCCGTCCGTCCCACAAGGCTTTGCCCTTCTACATAACATCGATCATCACAACAAGCACCAACTTACCACTGAAATGTCTCCTCGTCCTACCTTTGTTGTCGCTGGCGTCGGAAATGGATTCGGTATGTGCACTGTCGTTCTGCATAGTGGTATCCGAGTCTGACGAGACCCGTTCGTAGGCACCGGTGCTGCCACTGCGTGGGTCTATCAGTATATGACGTTGAATAGCTCTCTGAACCGTTCTCTAGCCGCGTCTTCGCAAAAGCCGGGTACAACATCGCGTTGATTGCGCGCAATGCTGATTCGCTGAAGAAGTTCGCCGAGGAGATCAAGGGCACCGGCGGCGAGGTACGTACCCCTCCAACTGCAGACGCACAAGTTGTCTGACCAGCGAACAGGCGGCGGCGTTCCCTATCGAAAACTACTCGGGCGCGTCGATCCAGTCCGCCTTCGCGTCGATCAAATCACAGTGGCCGTCGTCGCCCCTCCGCGTCGCGCTTTGGAACGCCGCCTTTGGCGTCTGGAAGGTCTGCTCCCCGCCCTCCAACACGCTTCACGTCTCCTGACCATGCATTTGGAAACAGCCATTCCTCGAACTCAAGCCCGAAGAAATCCAGGAAAGCGTCGACACCAACATCGTCGGTGCCTTCGCCTTCTCCCGCGAGGCCATCACCGCGTTCAAGGACCTCGCCGTTGACGAGCAGAAGGGCAAGCGTGGCACGCTGCTCTTCACCGGCGCGACGGCCAGTCTGCGCGGGAACACCACGACCAGCGCCTTTGCAGCGGGCAAGTTCGGCCTGCGGGGGCTGTCGCAGAGCCTGGCGAAGGAGTTTGGGAAGGAGAACATCCATGTTGCGCACGCGATCATGGACGGCGTGATCCTCACTGACCGCTCCAAGGCGTACGTCGCTGCGGAGAAGCGGGACAACCCAGATGCGATGTTGAACCCCGAGAGCATAGGCAATGTACGTCCCCGTCCCCTATTAATCTCATCTCGTTTACCTGGCTAATCTTCCCTTTCAGTCGTACCTCTATCTTGCCAACCAGGATAGATCCGCGTGGACCTGGGAACTCGATCGTAAGTCGACTTGTTTGCGCAGGGCAGGCGTTGTACAGGTGCTGATACATCGTTCGCAGTTCGTCCGGCTCATGAGAAATGGTGAAGGACTGGAATGCACGAAAGATACTCATGGAGCAAACATGCACTCATCAAGTGTACTAATACACCTTTCCACGATGTCTGGCAAAAGGACACGTCCCCCAAATATTACATTGGTCTTACCTATATATGTGAGCCGGAAGTTGATGCTTAGCCGGCCGGCTCAAAAACAAAGAGCTCGCCCTAGTAGTAGGGCGCCCAGTATAGTCTTGCGTTGATGGCGCATGTGAAGCCGTACCTCAAATCATCGGGTACAATAGAACCACATGACAATCCTTGATGCGCCACAGCGCGTAATTAACAAGCGTGAAAATTGTAAAACGACGCGACTGCAAAATGAACAACATCCCTCCCGCGCCAGAAAGGCCTCATAAGTTCCTTTTCAGTACCAACGAGGGCCACACACTGTGCAAAACAATCCTTCAAGACCGCATCCCGTACGAGCCCCATGATGTTCAGATTGACGGCCTCTGCAAGTTGCTGGACAACATCGATCTCTTTGCCATTCTGGCAACAGGATCGGGGAAAACGAGCTTCTTATCCATGTACATGTTGGTGCTACTTGCAATTCAGGCAAACCCATGTCTCTGCCCAACTGCCTCGTTTCCGAGGAACCCGTGCATGCTTGCTGTCTGTCCGACTAAGTACCTGGAGCATCAGATGGTGTGTCCGCTCTTTTAATGGTGAGCAATTACTAAATACCTGAAATAGGCGGAAGTTATGGAGAAGTTGGGCCTATCAGCGCTAGTGATTAATGCCGACACTCTCCAAGCTGCCAAACGACGAGGAGAAGACCTGTGGAAGAAGGCTGAAACAGAACCAAGCTTACTGTTCTTGGCGCCCGAGCAGCTCATATCACCAAAGTTCAGTACTTTGATAAAGGCAGATGGCGAGTTTGCAGTCCGCGTGTGCGCAATCGCAGTCGACGAAGCACATCTGCTCAATACATGGGGCAGGAGTTGGCGCAAAGTTGGTTTTTTGTAGGGGCATGCGATGCTTAGCACCGCGTGTACGGAACAAGAGAGAGATGAGCTCCTTGTAGCACGCCAACTGCGGTACATAGTCGCATAGAGCTTTCAGCCAATGCAAAATGCTAATGGTTTCGAGGTGCTCGTCGTCTATCCAGCCTAGCAGCTTCTGAACTGTGAGGTCCTTTCGCGTGTTGGTCTTGATGCAAGCGAAGCGATCATCGAGATCCTCCGGCCCAGGTACTTTGCAGCCCTCTATCTCGAAATACGTCGCCGCGATGCCAATCTGCATGTGGTTTTCGCGTCCTATGCGCAGGTCGTGCTGGCGTACGTGCTGCTGAACATTGTCCAGGTAAAGAATCCCGAATTTGAAAGGATCAAATCCGATCATCTTCAGAATACGCGCCTCTTGCTGGGCCAAGCTGCGCAAAGCGTTGTAGATAGAGCTGTATGATGGTGTGAGACCGATCCGGCAGCTGTAATCAAAGAGATCCCTTGGGGCAGAATGCGCGAAGTAAAGAAGACCGGTCGCAAGAGGGAGTCGGCGGGCGCCTTTGTTGCGGGAGAAATCAAGGGAAGCTAGGAGGTATGTGCAAAGCTAGAGTAGTATCATTCAGTGGTAGCATTAGGAATACAAAGGGAGATACACTTACCACATCGACGGGTCGATTTTTCCGGCATTGGACTTCGCCGTTGCGTACACGCGGCTTCTCTGCGGCAATCGATGTGACAATGATCCAGGCCACAGGTTGGACCCGCGTCAAAATGCCTGTCACATCTTGGACAGTTGTCGCCCCGATGTCAACCCAATCAACCTGGCTGTCATTGTTGCGGGCGGATGTAGATTTAGACGGAATATTTGAATGGAGGCCGTTCTCGGGCTTCACAGCCTCCCGCGCCTCTAAGATCACCTGGCGCACTACTATCTGAATCGCGAATGCGGAGAGTGCCGCTCGCACCGGTTTGACCTCTGTATAAGGTTTCGAAGTGTTGAACATTGGTTCCGATGCTGTTGAGCGGCCATCTTTGTGGGTATACCATGCATGGATGATGTCCGCCGTGGTATACTTGGAGCCTCCCGCAAGAAACTTTTGTACTTTATTAGAGTACGAATGTGTCCGAATGACTGCTGTTCCATCGTCATTCTTGTTGCGGAACATGTAATAGACCAAATGAGATAACCCCCAGCCGCAATCCGATACCAGGCCAAGGATATCGGTCAATTTCTGCTGGATGGTCTTGTCTTTATACGAGTCAATACGCACAAGCCGTTCGGGAGACAGGTGTTGCTGGTATTTTGCCTTCGAGGACGGTGGATTCGGTGCAGACCGCGGGACGTCATTCTCCTTGTCGCTGTCATCCACGGTCCGCGGCCGCTTGCGCGTGGCAGTGGGAGTGTAATCAATTCCGAACTGGGGTAGAAAATCGGATGCAGCTGCATCTATACATGTGCATTTGCAGCCGCATTTTTTCGTCGTGTATGGTGGAACGCGAGAGCTAGATGGTGAAGCAAAGTGGGCACCAGGTGACAGAGACGGATAGCCCGAGGGATAGCGACTCCGCAGTGGTGTAATGTTGAGCGGGTGGCGTCCTGGAGTGGTAAAGGGTGTGCGCTGGTCCATCGGTATTGCGAGACACAGCGATCCAGAGCGAAAACCTGAGAGAACCTGAGACGCGGTTCGCACAGTTTGTTGATCAGATTTACAACCGCGACAGCATGTGATCGCACCTCACGCGAGACTCACGCGGTTTCCACGCGGTTTCCACGCGCGGATTTGAGGTACGGCTCGGAGGGCGCGTTTAAGATCAGACCATAAGGAATGAACGAGTGTCTTATTTTATTTTCTTCATTCCTTTTGGTTTGGCTACGGGAGACTACGCCCAGTACATTGACCCCGGTAAATTGTCAACAAGCCTGTACTACAATGCTTGACTTGGACATATGCCTGATCTGCTCGGCATGCTGAACCGGAAACTGACTTAGACCTCTGTTTGTACGGGTGGAGCAGCTGATAAGAAATTTAAAAGATATCCAAATGCTGGCCATATTCGAGACATATTTTAAATCGCTGGAAGGCATAGGTAAATTTAAGCGGGATACAGATACAACCGCATGCGAAACTTCTTGATATTCGCCATTCTTTTCATCGTAGAGACTCCCAGTGTTCTGGAGTTGAACAATTTATCCAATAAGCTTGTTTGAAAAGGGATTACTGTATGATGGACATACCCTTAAATTTTTAAAAGCTTCAAGGAGGCGGCGGTTCGATCACCCAATGCTGGGATCCAGTAGAAACATCACGATTTCGCAATATAATTGACTGGTCCGGGTTGTCAGCGGATATTACGACGTCCCAGAATAGGTTACGATTGCTTGTGGGCGATATTCTGGATTAAATGAGCTTGTGGTATATAATGTAAGGATAACGACGTACAGGATTCGTGATGGGTTTAAGTTGTCAACGCGTATGAAGCAAGTCAGTGGCACATCGTCCGGCCTGAGACGGCTACCAGGTTGGGGGTTCGGGCCGGCTCCGATGAATCTGCTTGGGTTCCCCGCACATTGGAATGTAAATCGTCCTTCGGAGCTTGGGATAATCAACCACTAAATGACCATGGTGAGTACAAAAACGCTTCGCAGGTTACTGTCGTAGATACACACCCTCAGCTCCCTCACGTCACCCGGCGGGTCCGGCGGGTCCGGCGGGTCACCCAACAGGACACGCCAACTCGAAACTGTCGACGCCATTAAATAAATTCGCCAGACTCTCACATGAGGCCTACCAGTGTTTTCAACCATGTGGTGTCTGAGGGTTCCTGCGGACGCAGGGTTTCTAACAACGAACTGGGGTGACATTTGTTGAGCTGAGTAGTTGAGCGTTGAAGAGGGAGATGTTGAGTTGGGTTGAAAGAACTACAATCATTTGGGTCCCACTTTTATACGATATTTTCACGCCTGCAACCTACATGAGACGGGTGAGGGATAATCATGCTCCACACGCGGGGCTGAAAGGCTGTTACTTCGGCATTAGTACACTCTTATCGATGACAAGCACCATGGCCGAGCAGACTCCAGACAGGATTTCCGGAGTTTACGCAGGTTCGATCCAAATTTTCTGGTGTTTGCCCTCGAGAGACTGGATAACATGCACGGTTCTACTCCTCTTGTAGACTCGCTGCCAGTACGTTCAGAAGCATTCACGCCTCTTTGACCTGGATTACCACATAGCAGGGTCACAGCGCTCCCCGCCAAATGTGACATTTACCTTTAAAAAAATTGGCTGCTTGAAAATTTGAAAGGGTTTCTAAATAGCCTGAAAATAGCTCTAATATTTTTTGTTTGAATTCTACGATTTTCGTGAGCACAGGAGCGGCCTTTCAGCCAGCCTCCAGCCAAATGGCGGAAGTAAAGGGCGAATAGCAGTGAAAAATGACTTCCAGTAGCATTGTGCGTCTTGCTCACTGCAGGATGGTCACGAGCCTACACGCGGCCTGCTAAATCATCGACGAGGAATTCTAGCCGTTTCTTTGCGGAGGTTACGGAGCTTGCCAGAAACGGATGGTCACGAGCCTAATGCTTCAGAATCGCCGTGGCCAATGCCATGCACTGTTTTACTTCTTTAAGCATATCTGTAGCCCCATTGGTGGATCTGCGGCGAGGCGTTGAGCTTGCACTCCACTGTTATTGTCTCCAGAATCGCCGTGGCCAATGCCGTGCACCGTTCTACTTTCTTTAAACAACTCTGTGTTCCCGTGATGGATCTGCGGTGACGCATTGAGCTTGCACTCCACTGTTATCGTCTCCAGAATCGCCGTGGCCCGTGCACCGTTGTACTTCTCCAAGCATACCTGTAGCCCCATGATGGATCTGCGGCGACGCGTTGAGCTTGCACTCCACTGTTATTGTCTCCAGAATCGCTGTGGCCAATGCCGTGCACCGTTCTACTTTCGTTAAACAACTCTGTGTTCCCGTGATGGATCTGCGGCGACACATCCCAGATGCATCCTATAGAAATTTATGTAAGAATTCATCCAGTGCCAATATTAGATGCAATCGCCGCCTGGTATCGGGCACCACGGGTCCCGGATGCACCCCATCGCGTTTTGCGTTCTGATGTATATGTGGCTATCAGGTGCATCCGCCGAATGGATTCAGCGGTGAATTTGGGTATTGAGTGTAAAATAGTGCATGGAAAAACTACATCGGGTTCTGCATAACTACTATAAAGCTATGATGATAACCTGGGGGTGTATACATTGTGTGGAGTCGCAAAGAGATGGTACCCGCGAGACTGAGACTGAGCTTTCTGCAGCCTAGAGAGCATGTCCATCGGATGCCCGTACGTGCACGATCCTCGATGAAGCCGGCGCGGTTCGTGGTGTCAGCCCCACATCACGTACTCGAGGTGTGCAGCTCACAGGGGCTCCACGCGCGGTAACGCGGCGAAGACGGCTCATTATATGCTTGTACATATCGCCCCCGGGCGCGTCAAAAGAGCGCGTTGGTCGTGTCCTCGGGCGCATATCTGAGCGGGACATTTGTGGTGGTATGAGTCTGGCGTGCGGGCTTAGGCCCTTTGGGGTTGGTTGATATGCGCTTGGGCCATGTGTTTGGATTATATGCGCTCGTTGGGGCTGGCGCGCGTGTATGAGGGGTGCGTGGGCGATGCAGAGAGTTCGTACGGGCGTAATTGTGGCCATGGGCGCGAGTGCGTGGCGTAAATTGTGCATGCGGTCTCCTTGAGCAGGTCCGTTGAACATAGCGCGAAAAGCGCCTAAATTCTCGCTTGCAGCGATCGCTGAGGCGGCATCAGATACCAAAAAGCCGTATCCTATGGCACGCTTATTGAGCAACAAGCAGCAGGTTGCGGGGCGATAGGAAGGTTGGGGTGGGAGGATGTGCACGGAGCACTGGCGCGTGCTTACGCGTGTTGCGGGGCAAATTAGCAGTGCTGTGGTTCATAATAGTTAGCAGATTACTAGTAGACCAAATAATTACCTGTTTCCAACTCCTGCAAGCCATCCAAGTGGTATTCCGCCGTCGTTGATGATATGAGGAGAGGAGGGCAAGGTATCGACAATCGGAAGCGTGGGACTCGCTGCCAGTAACCCGAAAGGGTAATTGTGGCCGGTTCTTTCCGTGTGGCACTTAGTGCTGGTTTCCGCTTCTGCAGGAAGGGGTTCTGTGCGAATTTGGGGTCTCCGTGCTTTTTCCATGCAGGTAATTACATAGAACTTGCATGAAACTGCATCACAACTGCAAAAATTGACAAGAGGCAGTGCAAAGGCAAAGGGCGCCCGTTGTGATTGGTAAGCAGGCCTCTTAGAGCCGGGTCCGCATGTAACATTTGTTAACATTGCTGTTTCTTTCCCGTCCTCTTCCACCTCCTCTAAGTTAAAGTTGAAGTCTTATCTTACCAGGTGAGCGCCATTATCGACAGGAGAAGCTGCCCTGGGTCAAGTTTCATTTGGAAAGCATCCCTAAAGACCGCGACGCAATGGCGCGCGACACCTATGCGGCCCAGCTCTAGCCTCAGGATCTAATTCTTCATCTTCAACACCACCGCGAAGTGGGGATACACAGGCTGACCTCTTCCTCAGACAATACCCGCTATAATGGTTGCATTCACATCCCTCGCAGTCATCGCGCTCGGCTTCCTGGCCGCCCGGAGTGCGTCTCTTACATCTACCCCACAACCTCGCTAACCCACAACTCATCCCACCCATCCAGTTACGGCCCTCTCCCCCGTCTCCGACGCGATTGCCTCGCTCGGGCGGCGCCAGTCGGGCATCAGCCCTAGCGACTTCCCCGCCGCGTGCCAGTCCGGCTGCACCACCGTGCTCACGACCATCACGAGCTGTGACTCCAACATCACCACGGGGCTCAGCTGCATCTGCACGTCCGCGAACGTCGCCTCCATCCAGTCGTGCGTCAACTGCATCGTCTCGTCGAGCAACGCGACGGCGGCTGTGGTCGCGGAGGGGTCGAGCCTGCTCAACTGTCAGTGCTGGTCCTTCCTTTCTCTCTTCCTCCCCGCTTTCTCCCTACCCTCTTGCTCCTTGCTTGTAACGACACCACTAATTACCCCAAATCTGATGCAGCTTTCAACGCGGAGTGCGCCGGACAAGGCGTCGCGTCGCTCACAGTCGGCTCCGCCAGCACGAGTGCCACGGGCAGCGCCGCCGGGGCCACCGGCACATCGAGCTCACTGAAGGGCGCAGCCGGTGCAAACGCCGGGCTGGGCATGGTGGGGCTGGCGGGCCTGGCTGCGGTCGGCTTCGCGGTCACCTGGCTTTGAAATTTGGACGATAGAACATAGTACGGAATTGCTATAGGACAATTAGTACTGAGTGGTTCTTTTATATCGGATACCCGTCAAGGGCTTGTCTAATTTGACGCGTTTGGCTGGTTAAATAAAGCTATTTGCGGGTCGTGCAGATTTTCAACGCCGCCTTTGGCGTCTGGAAAGTCCTGCCCTCCAACACACCCACACACTTCACATCTCCTGACCATGGATTTCGAAACAGTCATTCCTCGAGCTCAAGCCCGAAGAAACCCAGGAGAGCGTCGACACCAACATTGTCGGCGCCTTCGCGTTCTCCCGCGAAGCCATCACCGCGTTCAAAGACCTCGCCATCGACGAGGCGAGGGGCAAGCAGGGCACGCTGCTCTTCGCCGGCGCGACGGCCAGTCAGTCTGCGCGGGAACACCACGACCAGCGCCTTTGCGGCGGGCAAGTTCGGCCTGCGGGCGCCGTCGCAGAGCCTGGCGAAGGAGTTTGGGAAGGAGAACATCCATGTCGCGCATGCGATCATGGACGGCGTGATCCTCACTGACCGCTCCAAGGCGTATGTCGCTGCGGAGAAGCAGGGCAACCCGGATGCGATGTTGAACCCCGAGAGCATTGACAATGTACGTCCCCGTCCCCCATTTTCTTCTTGTTTACCCGGCTCACCTTCATTTACAGTCGTACCTCTACCTTGCCAACCAGGATAGATCGGCATGGACCTGGGAACTCGATCGTAAGTCGACTCAGTTGCACAGGGCAGGTGTTGGGCAGGTGCTAATCCATCGTTCGCAGTTCGCCCGGCTCATGAGAAATGGTGAAGAACTGAAATGCCGAAAGATACTCGTGGAGCAATCATGCAAACATCAAGTGTACTATGTGTACCTTGCCACGATGTCTGGCGAGGACACGTCGCCCAAATATTACACTGGTTTTACCTCAGCCCCTAATTTCAGGACAAGACAGCCGGAGTTCATGGGTGGGTTGGACGGTTGTCTAGCGTTGCCCTTGTCGGGGACTGTTGTGAGTGTGCCCCTGTCCAGAGTGATGCATTGATAAGGTGGTGGTGAGGTTCGGTTTATTTCCCGACACGTCCCTGCAAGAGGCACGCGCCGGTATCCATACTAAAGGAGGTACTGTGCATTCGCCGGTCGATATCCCCCGCACTTTAGAGCAACCCAAGAGCAGAGCAGTTTTATTCAACGCAAATAGTTGCAAAAGGTTATAATTAGACTCGTTGGACTCACGCATGGAACTTGCATGAAACAGCGCCCAGCAAGCGCCCAGTTGTCATTGGTAAGCAGGCCACTTGGAAACAGCCGCACATTGCTGCTTCTCCCGTCCTCTTCCACTGCCACCGCCTCTGAGTTAAAGTCTTATCTTACTAGGTGAGTGCCATTATCGATCGGAGAAGCCGCGCTGGGAAAAGTTTCATTTTGGATGGCATCCCTGCTCGTGAGGACCGTGACGCACGGCATGCCCTGTGCGGCCCAGCTCAGGATCCAATTCTTCATCTTCAACACTATCGTGAAGTGGTGATACATAGGCTGACCCCTTTCCCAGACAATACCCGCCATAATGGTCGCATTCACGTCCCTCGCAGTCATTTCGCTCGGCTTCCTGGCCGCCCAAAGTGCGTCTCGCATCTACCCTTCACAACCTCACGGCCTCACTATAACCCACAACCCATCCCACCTTTCACCTTTTATCATCCCACCATCCAGTTACAGCCATCTCACCCGCCGACGCGATCGCCTCCCTCGGGCGGCGCCAGCCGGGCATCAGCCCCAGCGACCTCCCCGCCGCGTGCCAGTCCGGCTGCACCACCATCCTCACAACCATCACAAGTTGCAACTCCAACATAACCTCGGGGCTCGCGTGCATCTGCACGTCCGCGAACGTCGCCTCCCTACAGTCGTGCGTCAACTGCATCGTCTCCTCTAGCAGCCTGTCGGCGGCCGAGGCGGAGGAAGGGTCGAGCCTGATCAAGTGTCAGTACTAGTCCTTCCTCTCCCCCTCTTCCTCTTCCTCCCCATCTCCTCCCCCTCCTTGGTTGCAATGACATTACTAATTACCCCCAAACACAATGCAGCTTTCAACGCGGAGTGCGTCGGGAAAGGCATCGCGTCGCTCACGGTCAGCTCCGCTAGCGCCAGCGCCACGGGCAGCACCACAGGCAGCGCCGCCGGGGCCGCCGGCACGTCGAGCCCGCTGAAGGTGAAGGGCGCAGCCGGTGCAAACGCCGGGCTGGGCATGGTTGGGCTGGCGGGCCTGGCTGCGGTCGGCTTCGCGGCCACCTGGCTTTGAAATTTGAATTTGGACGATAGATCATAGTACGGAATTGCTATAGGACAATTAGTGCTAAGTGCTGTTTTTCATAGGGTCTCTTTTTATATCTCGTATCTCGGGTGTCATGGGCTTATCTAATTTGACGTGTTTGGGTGGAGTCTCTTTGCGGTCGCGCGGCACTTCAGCACACTCCATCATGTAACCAAGTAATGCGTGTCAGGCCTTACACTCCCAGCCGCTTGATGTATTGTTAAATGCGGCGGTCATGGCGCACATGCTCATCGGGACGAAGATCGTTTATATTAGTGTATATAAGTATATGAGATTCCAGTCCGTGTGCTCTTCACCTGGCAATCAAAAGTACGCCAACGTAGCCGGACTGTACTTGTCGACTCCCTGATGATTAGTGATCAGTCAGCTGCTGCCGTCATATGCAATGGATGGCTTCTGCCTACGTTTTCGCGCCACTTCATGCGGGCGGTGACACGGTCTGTGTCCAATGTCAGAAGTATTTCAAACTGTTCATGCAATATAAGGAACCGATGATCAGGTAAAGCATAGCGGGAAATGGAGAGCGAACGCACTGTGATTTTCCGATATGACGAGCCGCGGCCGTTGCCTATGCGTCGAGACGCCGCCGTGTAAATAGGCGAGTCCGATTTCGCAATCATCTCCGTATATTGCTTCGCCTTCTCTTCTCCGGATTGTAATACCGTGCCCTAAAATTCAAGAGGATGGTTAGTAATTCGAGTTGATGAGCTGGGCTTGCTTGTCTACCTTAGGCAAGATGTTATCCCAGAGATTGATGAGGTACTCATTTTGATCGATACGGTTAAGGAGACTCCTGCCCAACGGTAGATTCTCCCGGTTCTCCTCCAGCACCAGCTCCTCGTTATCTGTGCCGTAGTGGCACGCTGCAACGACGGTGCCTGGGCGATCAAAGTAATGTCGCAAGGCCCCACGCGGGATCGAGCTGTCGAGAAGGGCGATCAGCGAGAATATGGAAAGGGACTCGAGGATGAAAGCACTTCACGTGAAGAGCCAAGAGGTCCTCACCTATTGAGTCCGAGACACTACGTCGGGGGTGGGTGGTCCCTCGAGAGGCCTTAATTTTCTTTTTGGAAGTCAAAAATGTTACTAGTGACTGAGGGTTTAGGTGACCCAGGATGTTGAAATCATAATGTTTGCATCTTTAAACTAGCCACAGACAGCCAATATCATACATCTCGAGTGATGGGGACAATTTAGACTTACATTTTGGATGCACAGGGAGGGTGGCATACTTGTATTTCTGTCGGGCTGTTTAAATATAAATTATGGCAAGTGAGAGATAGTCCTATATGTGTTTAGAATGTATCACTGCATTTATATCAGTACCCTGGGACTTTTGAGCTCGGCTGGTACATGCTTTATGACCACAGTGCACTGTCAGGGTTTAATTCCCGATCGAAGTGGCGGGTGGCACACTTGCACATCAAATTATTTCTGTCAGGGTGTTTACACATAAAGTCTGGCAAGCGGGAAGGGATAATAACGAGGAGGGTTGCACCAAATCGAGCTCAATAATCCAAAGTCTGTCAGATATTTTGTGAGCTGCAACGGATGTGCTCATCGTGTGAGTGTGTTTGGGTTGGCCGTTCTGGAGTTTTTTTCTGACAGCATGCCAAAGTACCACATATATTGTGTACCATCAAATGTGGAGACCGGGAGGGGTCTCTACGGTGATGAGTGTCATGCGAACAGTGAATTTCCGAGCAAGAAACAGCCTATACGCTGAACAGTCACAGGTGTAGATCATGTAAGCGCCATGTGGCGTGTGAATATATTACCGCATTTGGGGTGGGTGGGTCTCCTGAGAGCCTTAAGTCAAAATTTCGACGTCATGTCATGGATTCTGTCGGTGAGGACCTCTTGTGAAGAGCTGAAGCCTAATGTATGCATGTGAATTGGGAGTCCTAGCTGAAATGTAGAGTCATAATTACCTCAGCTTCTTTCATTAGAATGATGCTAGATGGGTCTGCCCAGACACCCAACGCTCTCACGGCAGCGCTGCGTACCAGCGCCCGTGGATCTTTCCCCCATCCACTGGGAACACTCAAAACGAGCTTAATGGCCGTATGCAAAGAGTCCCAAGCCTGAGCACCATACGGGCGATATTCATGGACGGAGCTGCGGGCGGTCTGTATCAAAAATTGCAACAGCACTTCCGCTGAGTGCTGCTGGGTTGCTTCGTCCTCCGCGGGGGCTCCGAATGCACAAACATTGGCTAAGGCCTCCAGGACGGCAGGAGATGGCACCTTGGATTCAGTGCCTAGGAGGATTTCCCCTTGTGTAAAATAAACCTTGGTGATCGTCAAATATGAACTGGATTAGTTTCATGTCAGACATACATCGACGCACGTGAGGATGCTACTGAGCGTGCAGTAGGGTCTAGTAGCAGTGGTAGGTCAATCGGTTCCCCCCCCTTTACATAGTATTCAGTAGGATAGAGCCAAGTCTCCATAGGGCTCAGTAGCATTTCGTAGAGCAGCCTCGCAGTTATGTAGACTTGCAGAGCAGTGGTAGAAAGTGGCTATGGAGAGTGAAGTAGCGCACAGTAGCGCAAAATAGCAACAATTGCAATAGCTACCACACGTCGACTGCGATTCCGCAATGCATTCAAATTGCACAATGATGATAGGGTGTGCATAATTTCATTGTAATTATCTATAACAAGAAAGTAACTACAACACGTCCTCCATACTCTTGCGCAGCATCCAAATCATCCCCGACTCCATCGATATCCACCAGTCGGCCGGCTCTGACGATAGAGGATATTGAGTATCAACAGTTAATAATTACAAGGTGAAACTTACATTGCATTGCGCGAACCCCAGATACCGGTTTATCGTGAGGCTCGTCCAACCCCACCCATAATTACGCAAATGTCACCACGCCAAAACGCGGTGTAGAGTTGGACTAATGCGGGCACAGCTGATCGACAATGTGAGGATCCGGGCATGAATGATGAGTCTTGGCGCAATTACACCGTGCGGGCAGTGCATGAGGCTGAAGGTGATGGGAGGGACTGAAGGGGGTGGAGGGGTTGTCGAGGATTCTCGGCAAGCGAGACGGGTGCAGCGGGCTCGCCGAAGGTCGCAATGGGCGGGTACGGAGACTCATGGTGAACGGCGAGGCACCGGCGTAAACTAGTACTAGCAGAGGATAGGAGTCGATTACGAGACTCGCCGTATTGTAAAGGAAGTTGGCGTCCAGGAGGATGATTTGAGATGTTTAAGGGCAAGATGAAGTGGGCGAGAAAGGTGGATGGGCCAAAGATAAGAGAAAAGCCAGCCCCAACCCACGAGGCCGATCCGGATGTGGCGCGAGAATTTGTACTTCGCCAAATTTCGTTGTTTCGCGAACTTGCAATTGCAGCAAATCGATATCAACACCGAGCTCAATTGCCACTCTTCTTACGGGTGGTTCAGAGTAGAATCAATATTTAATATTTGATACAAGTTTTGAGGGTTTGAGGGAGATCTGTCACTGAAAATCTAATAAATCTACCACAGGCTACTAGGACCCTATCAGACCCTACTTGACGCTCAACGTGGAGCTACGAGACGCTATGGAATCTCCCGTAGATTGGGCGGCTGCCCGTAGCGCTCTGTAGCGGCTCATATCTAACACAGCATCTATGCAGCTTTTGGTGGTTCCTGATGGACTTACGTCGAACACAGTAGTATCTTCTCGACCAGGAGGCTGTATCGCAATACTAGCCGCCAGATTAACGGAGCTGACATTAACAGCCAAAACCAGGACACCGGCCATTTAGACGAGTTGGATCGGATAGATTGTAGTAAAGGAAAGAAGAAGTAAACCAACAATATTTGGGGAAGGGCAGCGCCTCCGAGTTACAAGTTCCGTGAATAGGCGCCCAGGTCAAATCGACGTATATTATACGCTGAGTTCGGTTTGCCTTCTACACATCGTTCAACATCGTGTTTGACCGAAACATGTACGCGAATCTCTCGCATACTTAGCATTGATGTGATATGTTTAGGCAACATTTCGGTGCACAAACGGATTATATAGTGAGATATAAGGAGATTAGTGGGAGATATGCCGACTGTGCTCAACCTGTGGTCCTCGAATCGAGTTTCTCTGCAGCCCCATCGACTTTTGACTCAATGTAAACTTATGGATCGCATAAAAGGTACCTGATGATTAAAGTCTTTCGTGTAGATTCTTATTGCCTATTTGTACACTGGTTTGAACCGTCAGAGAAGAAATTAAGAATTCTACACAAAAATAATCTCATCATAGTGTCCTTACTTACAGGTTTTACACTCACACTTAACGACCAAAGTGGGCAAGAAATGCCGCACACTTTGCGGCATTTTGATGCCATCGAAGAATACGGGCGCCTATTCGCGGAATTTGTGAGGCGTTGCCCGCCCCCACAATATTAACTAACGAACATGACGTTGACATTGACAGCCAACATGACGTTTCGCCGCGCAAGTCGGTGCTAAAATTTCCTCTTTACCGTGTAACCTTAAGCTTGTCCGAATTCACGGTTAATTCTTAGTTTCTGAGCGGATCCATCTTGTCCTGTCGATGAGGAGATTTCTGAGCGAGGTGGTGTTCCGTCGTAGTTCCTTTGCCGCGTGTTCAACCACCAGCAGAGGTGGATTGCAATCAATGTCACCTTTAGGCTTCTGGCTCAGTAGAATGGTAACCAAAACTTATGGGCCATGTAGATGGTCGAGACGCATCTGACGATTGGAGGAAGGAAACAGGGAGGACTTTGAGGAGGAACGTGACACAGGTTGGGTACGCGTCGTTTCACACCTGGCTACAGCTTATGACGTCACGGGCGTCTGTATCAGCTCAGCGCCATCGCAATCACAAGCTAGCACGCAACGTTCGTTTATACACAGTTTCGACTCTCTTCTCTTTACCACCACCACCACCTCATCCACAATGCAAGATCCACGCGCCGAATTGCCCACAATAATCTCCATCCTCACCTCCACCTCCTCCCCCTCCCTCCAGCGCGCAACCCTCCGCAGATTCTACACCGCCGACGCCGCATTCGCGCACCCCCTCTGCCGCGTCGCGCCCGGCCCCTGCTCGCGCGAGCGCATCCTCGGCGTGTACCAGTGGTACCGCGTCCTGTGCCCAGTCGTCAAAGCGGAGGTAGTAGAGGTCAGCTGGGACCAGCACCCCGGCGGCCATCCCAAGGGCGACGTGCACGGCGCAGAGATCGTCGGCGAGGGGAATGGGAATGGGTCGACCAGCGCGGGCGGGGAGGGGAATACAGTGTATGTACAGGTCGTGCAGTGGTGCAAATTGCGCATCTCCCCGTTCGCGGCGGCGCCTGCCCGGCTGACGGTGCGCCTTACCCTGCGCGAGGGGGGCGGGCTGTACTACATCGCCGCACAGGAGGACTTCTACCACCCTGCTGTGAGCGATTTGCTTTTAGAATTGTGAATGCGCGTGCTGATTAGCGGAATGCAGGATCTCGCCGCACTCCTCATCCCGCCTATCACCCCGCTCATCACCCTTGCGCTCTCCGCCGCAGGTGTGGTGTCAAACGTGGGCGCGCGTGTCGCTGCCCTTGCTGGTGTCTGGGCCGTGGGCACGAAGAGTGAGAGCGGAGGGGAGCATATGCTCGACGCCCAGTAGAAACCCAAGTTCTTGAGATTGAAATAGTCATACACGGATGTTTGATTGAGTGTATACTGGTATCAGGAATCTGTGCATACATTAGACTTGTATACACTCTTGACCGCGTGTCTGTATGTATTGAAGCAGAGTACGCACACCAATGTGGATTCATATTGCTTTGTGCTTCGCCCCAGACAATGTCCAAAGACTTCGAAGCGGTTGCATACATGACCAGATTCAAGATGATACTGAAGATTCTAAAAACACGGGTAATTTGGAGGGCTAACATCACCCAGATATCGCAATTTGCCAATGCCTCATCATTAGGTTCTAGTAAATACATGCAGCAAGTTAGCTCACATTGTCCATGAGCAATGGCAATTGAAGTACCTACAATAAGCCCATGCTTTCGTGCCTCGCGCCTGGGCACTTCATCTGGCATCCTGAACTGGAATCATTGGAGTATGTATCCTTGAAAGGTGACTCCTTGAGCTTGTTGTGCGGCCAGACATAAGAATTGGTCCAATCTTCACCAGGCGTTGAAACTTGGCTGCGATCAAATCTGCACAATGATAGGCTTTCGGCTAAACCAAGATTTAGGAGCAACAGTACGAATTCGAAGAGCCTTCCAGAACCGCGGCCTTCTGCCCCAAGGTGCCAAAGGAACCTTTCGGAAGAGAGTGGATCGTACGGGTTAAACGTTGCTGCCTTTGGAGGAGTGTGCGTGTAAAGATGTTCTGGACGCCTCGCAGCGGGAATTTGAGGTGTTGTTATACCAGGATGACCATGCGCGCAACTGTAGTAATCTGTCGGGTCCGTTAGCCTAAGTGCAGCGACTTCAAGACTTGACGCGTACTCACCACCAAGAGGTCGCGCTTCATAATAGCTGGATTTTCTAGCCGCCGATGTATACGGAGACCATTTGTTGGAATCCATGCTGGTTCCCCCGATATACGGTCTGGTTCGCAAGGTGCGCATTCGAATCCAGTGAAGGTGTCGTGCAGAAACTAGAAAGCCGCCAAGGGAATTCGAGCCTAGGCGATGCGTGCATCCTCCCAAGAGCAAGAGGGCGTCAATTGGTTTTCCTTAGCTAGAAGCCTATCTTGTTTTTTGGGATCCAAATACAGAAAGAATGTTGTCGATATAAGTTGTTCGTCTGAAAGGAAGTACCAGTTAATGCAATAGGACTTACATGCAAAAGGGAGAGAACGATACATTTATATTGACCCCGAGCGGAACCTATCGAGTCCTTCTGTTCTGCAGCCTTCATCGACACCATACCGCGATACTCATACATGCGTTATTGTCTCTCATCGCGGACGACCAAACCGTAGCAACCCATACACTTTCGGTCTGACTTCCATAGCATTCCCAACGACAGCCCTGCAGGCACGACACACTGGCTGATACTATCGATCACTTCCCGCTCGAAGCAGCACAGTTCGCCATCGCATTCGCCATCCCTTTCCCGGTCTACCAACTCAAAAGGCTGTATCTACCGTGCGGTCTATCATGTCGAGATCTTCTGAAACAATAGGCAGAGCTCTTGAGCTCGATGGCTACAAGGGCGAGGTTAACACGCGACACCCTCGATCGCCGGGGTCCGCTTCACGGTCGGGGCCGGTGTCTCCGCCTACAACGCCAGTGTCACCACCCACAACGCCGGTGTCTCTGCCTACGACGATGGTGGCTCTACCCGCAGCAATGGTGTCTTCACCAATACCGGCGACACATTTCCCTTCGCAGGTGTCATTTTCCACGCCGCACAACTCTGGTACGGTCAACAACATCCGTGGCGATCACATTGTGTATGAAGCTACAGTGTAAGTGCCATTGCGTTGGGCTCATATCGGCATTGTCTGATCGCTCGCTACGTGTAGCCCGCCTGCTCCTCATGCTCTTGATCTTCTCAAGATGCTCAATTCTGCCACGATGGATGCTACTTCACGACCTCTGTGTTTGGATGGCACACGCACAACCATTCTGCAAAACCTCATCAGTGATCTCACAACACTGGGTTCTGAGACGAATGTGACTTGGCTCTACGGCATGGCGGGGTCTGGTAAAAGTACCATCTCGACAACGGTAGCAGAGCAGCTACAGGATCGCGGTCAGCGCGGGGCCTTTCTTTTCTTCAATCGTAATTCCCCCGCGCAGAGCAGCCCCGATGGAGTCATCCGCACAATAGCATACCAACTTGCCTTCTCGAATGCCGCTCTCAGGGACGCAATATGTCATGCGATAGAGCAGGACACGCAGATCGCTACGAGGACTCTAGACGCCCAATTTAAAGCGCTGCTGGTGGGCCCGCTGCGCTCTTGCTCGCCCAAGATGACGATGCCGATGGTCATCGTCCTCGATGCATTCGACGAGTGCGGCGATGCAGAATCCAGGAGAGCGCTCGTGTATCTTCTTATCACAAACCTGCCGTTACTGCCACATCACTTCCGCTTCTTCATCACCAGTCGTCCGGAACTGGATTTAAAGAACGCGTTCGGCTCTCATCCGGCAATTAAATCGGTCACTCTCAGCGCTGCAGAGTGGTCAAGTGCATCAGATGTGGTGTACTACCTCCGGCACGAACTCCATGCGCTGTATCAGGCGAGGTGTGCCAGTGACGAACTGCTACTTGGTTGGCCAGGGATACAGAGGACAGAGAAATTTGGCTCACGCGCCGGCAATTCTTTCATCTGGGCTGCAACAGGCATACGATACCTGCACGCCGCTGCTGATCTAGACGAAAGTCTGGATCGGCTGCTGAATCTGTCGGAAAAAACTATTACGTCTTATAAGGCCTTATTATGTGTCCAAGTGATCTAAGATTGAATTGGGTTTATAGTAGAGGCGCCTTTGCTTAGAAGGCCTTAAAAACTAAGCAAGGTTTGATAAGATCGGTAGGCACAAATAAGAGCCTTCTCAAACTGAAGCACTCTTACGAGATGAGGAACCAATTATAATCCATTATAATGACAACACAACTTTAAAATGAAATACGAGGCTTATGAGAATGACATACGGTTATAAGGATCTATTAAGGATCGGCGGGCGCTTATAATATATCTAATCCAATCTGTGCCAGTTTCATGCATTTTTATGGATTCAAAATAACATCCTTGTAAAACGAGTATTATGTATCAGTAGTAGGTTCATCGTGAGGTCAGATTGAGCCTATGATTGCTTTTGCGGATTGTTCACGAATGGCTGTCATGAATCGCGGTGTGTTTTTGTAAAATTGCAATGTGCTCCTCCATTGCGTGGCGGTCCTCAGGGTTGCCGTGCCGTCGTGAATTGCCTGGAGCCGTTTCTGATACCAAACTTCACATGTTGGGGACCAATACCCCACATCGAGCCCGCTACCCTTCCAGATATTAGGTTTCGGCCACCAAGATGAGTGACTGACTTGGGTTTCATGACGCCCTTCTGTAGTGCATGTATTAATATAATTGTATGCTGGTGGATGAATGACTGTTCAATTACTTACCGGAATATATTCTGTAGACGCCGCACACTATGTCTATGTCTTCGTCCTGCAGCTCATCGTCCCAGTAGCTTTTCGTATCACCCTTGAAGTGTTTCGGCATCGTCGATCGTTGCACCTCGGGAGAAGGGCCCGCGATTATGTAGTCCCAATCGAGGGACTCAATGGTTAATCGCCAGAGTATGCCCCCATTAGAGGCAGCTGCGCGTGCACGTGGGGCGTGAAGGAGAAATTCCTTGCGAAATGCTTCGTAGTGCCTAAATTCGAGGGTATCAGGCTGCCAGCCTGCCTTGCGATAGCCCGGTGGAGGATGCCAGGTAAAGTCGGTGTCCTGAGGCCCTTGGAGTTGCCATGACTGTGAGAGGGTCATGAAAGGCTTGCCGGTGGCCAGACAGTGTCTGAGAAAATCCCGACGAGTAACCAAAGACCTCCTCCGAACCCATTCGAGCGCAGTGAGAGGGTCGGAGACAGTGATCTCATATGGCGGATCCAGAACCCCGTCGATAGTACTGGACTTGGTGGTAGAGTCAGTACCAGAGCCGAAATCAATTCCGTACACAGTGTCCTGACCGTATGTCATCAGTCTAAGTGTCTTGTGGCCCTTGTTGAAGACATATTGGCTGTTGGTGGTGCTGAGATCCCATAGGAAAGGCGGGACTGGGATAGTTTCATCGAGGAAGCACTGCACAAAGTCGCTGAAGGGGACTTCTAGGCCTTCAACAATGGGTTTCCACTTGCTGGCCGTGTCGCACACTATCTTCCGTGTCGTCTCCCACTTTTCAGGTGGGAACGAGTGACCCAATATTGTCTTGTAGTCGTATGGAATTGGCTGGTCATGCCATGTGAAACCGTAACGGTTGTAGACGACGAGCTCTAGGGACTGAAGCCCCTTGGGCGAAGTGATTGGGTTCAGTGGGTCATATACATGGGCAAGAACGTCGCAGTAGTTTGGTGGCGGGAGAGATTGAGGCGTGACGGGGGGAGGAACAGGAGGGAGGGCCGGAGATGAGGGCCGAGGTGCGTCCAGTGATGTGTCCATTGTTGTGTCCATGGCCGGTGCAGGGAGCGTTATCATCGAGGGATCTTGAAGTCCCATATAGCTGTAGTATAGTGATTCGTCTTCGTCCTCATCTGCGGCGGGATCCTCCTCTGGAGCAAATGCCGCGGATAAATCCCATTCATTGTAGTACGCATTGTACCTGCGCTGGCCGTCCGTGTGGTCCTCCCACTCTACTTCGACCTCCTTTCTATCTACTTTCTTGCGGATGAGGTACCCGTCTACATTCTCCCATATAAAGACCACAGGGCCGCCTTTGCCAGGAAGTTGGTGCTTTGCTTGTGCGCTCTCTCGATTTCGACGGCGAGCCGGGTCCATCCCTTCACATTTTTTTGCCGACCTTGCGATGAAATCATGCAAGGTTTCCCCGACGTGTTGGCGGGAATGCAGCGGAAGCGGGGGGAAAGGTCGCTGGGAAGGTCTAGGTTCCTCAGTAGCAGAAGGGACATTGTCGACATCCAACTGGGCGAGGGAGGACTCAACGAGAGGAGGAGCGGGCGGAGGTTTGCCGGCGCTGCGGTAGGGGTTCTGCTTCGCTACAGCAACCTGTTCTTCTGTTGGACAATATATCTTTGTTTTGTGGTGGGTGAAGCTGGTAGGTGTCTGCCACACGAACCAAATGGGAATGTTCGCCGAGATGTACCTATCGATGTATGGCTGCATGCCACATAATTCCCTGACGAAAGTGCCCATGCGATGCGCTGAAAAGTCCGCAATCTGCGAAACCTGCAGCTCCTGCACGAAGCTCGGACGGACACCTATGTCCAGCAGTCTTCGCGCCCAGGGTGGGTTTTTGTCCCTGAAATTTTGAGTCATGGCGATGGCGAATGAGCAGATGGCCATGAGGGGGACGAAGGCGTCGCGAGCGAGTATAACGGACTTCTTGAACTTCTCTGAACCGAAATGGCCACATTCATAGTTGTACTTGGAGGGCAACGGAAACCACTCCCATTCTAGGGGAAGCGTCACTTTGCTGAAGTAGAGAAGTTCTTGCGTGATAGCGGCAAGGGCGATCTCCAAGTTCTGCCATCCCTCATAAATATTGTCCTTCATGAACCACGTATGTCGTCTCCATTCCACCCATCCATTCTGGCCCAACGAGTGCTTGGAACATGCCAGTCGTCCAAGAAGAGTCCCTTGATATCGGGGTGATGTCGGAGTAAAGGCCAGCCATGGGTATGCGTTGGAGAAGAAACGCAGGTCACGACACTCTCGGGGATACGGAGGGTCGCTGAAGATTTTCCCCATGGCCGTAGTGTCGACGATGGGCGGGAGCTCCGAGTTGGGGGAAGTGATAACTACGTTGTCGCACCAAAAGGTTCTGAGGCTCGTCTGCTCCGGAGGGACAGACATCTTAGAGGTCGGGGTGGTCTGAGTCGCCATGGACTCTGGAGATAACCATCGCTCGATTTAAATTCAAGTGGGGGTGGTGGGACGTCTGGGGGGCTTGTAGAATGTAGACCGTCACTTAAATTAAATTAAAGTGAGGGCGTTATTGGCAACTTCGGCTCTGCAAATAGCTATCAGACGCGACAATTAACAGTCCAAGAACGACGTTTGAAGGACAAACTTACGTGTCAGCTGTGAACGCGATTCACTTCTGAAGGAAATCCCCGGCGCGTGTTTATGAAGAATCGTCACTGCGTTAAACGCAAGTGAGGATGTAGGGGGTCGTCGCTGAAAGGATCACGATCAGTATTTTTTTCAAGTAGAGGGGGGGACTTACTGTGGCCTGTGAGGGAGGTTAGAGGGAGCAGGTGTTCGCGGAGGAGATGGGGACGGGACTTAGTGGTTTGGGTCAGAGTGCCGGATGCATTACAATTAGAGCGCGTATTACTATATTCAGCTTATCACTGCCTGAAGCAGATTATAATGACCAAACAAAGGCCAAATAACATGTCACGGATGTATTACAACCTTTGTCCGAAATCTTCGCTCACCTTCAAGTTGCAAACAAAGTAAGTCACCTTCTTCGCCCTCCTCATGCTAACTACCTTCCCCCCTCTAGATCAAATCTCTACAACGCTCTGCACAGTTTAACTTTGCAGACCATCCGACGGGACCCTCAAACGATTCAGAAGCAAACGAATCCATGGGACGTCTGCGCCTGCCGCACCCATTTCGATACTTGGTCCATCTGTGTTCTGCACAGTTGAACTGGGTAGATCATAGGTGATCTTGGAAGCGGTGATCTCTGCTGGAACAGCCATCTAGACGTGCATGATGCATGATCAAACGATGCTCTACATAGTTTTAACTCTGTAGACCATATGATGTCCGCTGCGGTGGTCGGACCTACTGGACAAACAGTAACTTAGGAGAGGGGGCGAGCATTTTCGAGGGTTATAGAACATTGGTTATGCACATGGCTGGGTCTAATGAGGTCCCTGTGCATTTCTTGCCGCCATCAGCTAGTGTGCCCGTCTACACACAACCAATCAGCCTCCGTCCAGGCATATCCCCATTCGATGCAGAGGGTAAAAGGCCCTCACATGGTGCACTTTGATGAAGTCCCCCGAAGAATCTATGCAGGTATGTTTTGACTTCCACATTAGTCGAACAGCCATTGATTATCCACTCAGCGCTATGCTATGATTACTAGTACTGTGCTGTATATCTAGAAAGCCGTCCAATGCGTTCATGAGAGGATCAGGATGCACCCCAGTCCCTATCGAAACATCGTTATACGACATTCCCTTGGAGTGTCAAGTCTCCCCCGTCTTCGACACCACCACCTGTACTCGCAGCGCTAGTTATTCAGGCGTACACCATGCATGATCATGCTCCTTAGCTGCGTAGAACATAGTCATCCAGCACCGTCTCCAATGTGCACTCTTTCTCCCCCATCTGTGAAACCACCATCACAACTACCCTTCTGCTGTCAGCAGTGCTGGCGCGCTGGTATCTGACACGCTCATAGCTGGCGTCATGCCTGATCTAAATGCACCCAGATTCGACGTATCCTGCCCGCAGCCTTTGAGAATTATATCCAACATCTCCGAGATATTCGACATCTCCACGCCCTCATTCCTGGCCGCCATCTGCAACAGCTCTGTCATCTGCTGCAAGAAGGTGTTGGCATCCTCGTCCGGCTTGATATTTTCGATCTGCTGCTCCTTCTTGATCGCCTCCTCTCAGTGGAGGTTCCCACTCAGCCCCGGCCGTATTTGGAGAAGGAAACACGGACGAGTTCTGGGATTACTTGGTATCATAATATACGCACCCGATGAAAACTCTAATCCGACCACCCCAGATCTGGTATCATCATCTTCAACCAACCCCAGCCCTGAATCCGCCTCAGACCGAGCGAACGCTTCTCCTGCGGCTGGCGATAACAAACTTGAAAATCTCAAAGTAGAATAGCAGCATCAGCAGCCTGGACATTTAAAGATAATCGCCATGTGTACCCCAGACACAATTCATTATTACTTGTAGCCGCCTCGGTGTATCATGACACATATATGTTAGCCCATTAACACGAGACCTTCCAGCCCTGATGTGGTCTTCTCGTATACGAAACTATCACCGCATGTCGTGAGCGCGAGGCCAGGCATCGTCACGGCAGACTTTCGGTCTACACGCCTTAACCCAGGAACACCAATCATTTCCAACTACCTGTGGTATGTGTCATGTTTACGCCTGCCCCGATAACAATTTTGAGAACCCGCCCTGCAGGATGTCAGCTGTTCATCGGTCGCCGCATCACTACGTATTGATGCATGCCTTCAACGTCTACTCCAATGGACGATTCCAAAATGCAAACTAGACGGAACCAGAGGATCTGCGGCGCGTTACGGACCTGGAACACCGGACCATGGTATAAAGAGTTGCAGCCGCCATGACATTCCTTACACATTGAAAAATGGCTTTTGGAATCTCCTCCTCCTCCTCTGACACCGATGAGGAAGATCAATCAAGGGCACTGCAAAAACTCGAGGACGTTCGTTTATGGTTAATATTGTTATACGGGTTACCATGTGCTGAACCTTCGCGTTATCCAGGCCCTCAAAGAGTCGCAGAAGACTAATAGCGAGCAGTCTGCGGAGTTAAAAGCTCTTCGCAAGGAAGTTCAACATCTTCGTGATCAACTCGATATCTCCATGTCAAGCCTCGTGTCTGCGTCGTCAAAGTCGAGCAAGATACACGCCGCTGCCTTAGCTTTGGGAGGAGGCGAACAAATCCTACTGCAGAGTAAAAAGTTCGCAATTGTAGAGTCACCCTGGCTCAACGCGGAAGTTTTCGATTTGCCGCACGACGATGAGCTTGATCCAGACAGCCCGGCACGTTTCCTTTCGGATCTCGCATACGATACGGGAACCCTTGTAGTTCTACACAAGCTCATTCCAGCGAAGTTACATGAACACTTGGTTGATGTAAAGGAGGTCAGGATGACTGTACGTTTATTTTTCTTACGCGGTCAACATTTCTAGAGCTAATTATATTGTGCTTAGTGTATCACTGCAGTAAACAGGGAGCGATCGTCCGCGCTGAATGCTGTTTCTGCCAAAGCCGTCGACATTTTTGGCGTAGGGAACACCCAGTCATATGTTCGGTCCTTCGATCGTGCAAAGGATCCACTATTCGCTCACCTCCTCAGCTTCCAAACCAGCGCCAATGCGAACAGGAAGCTGGCTCTCGTGATGCCGTTTATGTATCTAGATTGCATCAAAAATCTTTCTGGCTTGTTTCGAACAATGGTCATTGTAAAGGTATGTCTTTTGGTATAATATACAGCACGCGGTGAATTGATGTAAGTTTTTCAGCTGCTGCGCGTCATTCTTTGGGGTCCCAAGTCTATCAACGAAAGAAAGCGCGGACTCAAGACCTCTCTGGGTGTCAAATGGCAATTGAACGAAGTCACTCCTGGCATGATAGCGGTTGCTTGTGTCTTTGTAAGTTTTCGCCCACTACTGTTTAGACCATGATCACTTACAATATATACCACTCCAGGGCAAATTTATCCTGTCGCAGGACGTCCAGCTGGACCGAATCGGCGCGAATATGTCTTTCAACTACGCTGAAGACCACCGGAAACTCAAGAGGGTCATCATCGAAGCAAAGAAGTCATCCGCCATGCAGGGGACCATTTCATATCTTAATGCCCAGATCTTTGGTGGAATAGTCAATTCGGCGGGCGATAATCCGGACGGTGGTGAAGACGAGGCAGTAGATGAGCTAGACGAATTGCTCGAAGGGTTTGCATTCGACGAGGACGAAGAGGCCCCGCCCACTGTCGTTAGACCTCACATTCCGAGAGATCTAACGGAGGCAGCTCCTTTCTCGCGTGCTCCGCCTCTCTCACGTTCTCCTTCGCCGGTCCCCTCCAGGACAGCTAAAGTCGCAGCAGGCTCATCGACACATCGTGTTGCTCAGACAGCTGACGTCACACCGCCAGTTCCCAAGAAGGCTCCCACCAAGGTCAATAAATCTAAACGTCCGCCTGATTCGGACACGGTGTCTGGCGCAGCGCCTGCCAAAGGGACCAGGAAGACCCGTAGCGTTGCTTCATAAAGTGCAGGTGGTCCAAAGGGGTTATCTGGGAGATCACTACGTTTAATCATTACATACATTGATGTGACAGTTACAGTTGCACTCACACATCACGCGTGTTTGAACATGCAGCTTTCATGTATGACCTCGTGTATTCCGGTATATATTCCATCCAGCTCGCCGCAAATTACGAATCCCCTCTATCATTATGGCCCTGGTACGCTGCTCCACCTGCTTGGTCCAATTTCACAGTCGGGGAATAAAGAACCATGCCCGATCTTGCAAACAACTATGTGAAGCGATTAAAATCAAGATTCTTAGTGATGCCATAAAACGTCAGTAACAATCCATCATAGTCGAGAGTGCTAAGCTGACCATCTTTATAGGGCGCCGGCGTTCTGAATCACCACCACCCGCACATGTCCCATCTCCTGCACCGGTACTTGATGCAGTACCCGACAAGGAGCCCCCAGACGAGGAGGACGATTACGAAGAAGAATCAGAACCTGAATCAGCGTCAAATGAGATCGAAGGTATGAAGCTATTTGTTTTACTTTGATTTAACATGTTCTTACAATTATTTAGATTTTGTTATTGATACGAGGACGTCGACGCCCGACCCCGCGACAGAGTACCTTGTCGAAGCCGATGGAATCATGGATCTCTCAGATTCCGAGGATCCTGAGGCTCCCGAGGCTTCCGGCGGCCTTCCCGATGACGACCCACCCTCTCCATCAAGCCACCCCCCACCACAACGCAGTTCAGCCACCGCCGCAGATGAAACCGATCCCCAAAATGATGACATTCGCACAGAATATCACCCCTCCAGCAGACGTCTCACCGAAACCACGCGCTTCGATGAATACGGCCGCGCTGACCAGGAACGGGAGGATCACTCGAGCACCGGCTCATTTCCCTGGCTGCCTTTCCGGACGTGTATAGACTTCGAGGTAGCGGATTTGGTCCACGACCTTGCCATGAGCAAAGCGCAAACGGAGACGTGTCTTTCCCTGATGCGTCGCTGCTCATCAGGCGAGGCAGTCAGGATCAAGAATCATAAGGATTTAGTGGAAACGTGGGAGAAGTGCAGAGTCCACCATGTACCTGTATGTTGTTAATCAATTCGCTATGCTCCTGTTATGAAAATAAATCCCACCTTTTAGTTCGAACTATCGAAAATAAAAGTTCGTTACGCCAAGCAAGACAGAACATATGATGTGCACCATCGACCGTTATGGGACTGGGCTTTAGGCCTGCTCGACCACCCCCGTTTGATTCATGAATTTACGTGGGATGCGCAGAAGATCAGCAAGTGGAATGGTTTTCGATGGGAACGCTTTGTACATGAGCCATGGACTGCGTGTGACTGGTGGAGGATGCAGACCAAGTTACCAATCGGAGCCAGCCCATTCGCTCTGATTTTATATGCGGACAAGACTCGTCTCTCGTCATTTGGAACCGCGAAGGCTTATCCTGTGGTCGCTCGCTGCGCGAACCTTCCGGTGCACATCCGTAACAGCAATGGAATCGGCGGCGGGGAGGTTGTTGGGTGGCTACCAATTGTGAGTTGTAGAAACCGCCCTCCTGGCATCAGCACGAGTGAACGCTGACACTCCTATGTCTACTTAGATTGCGGAGGAATCCTCGGAGACTAAAAAGCCGAAATTTATCCTGCACAAGAACATTGTATGGCACGAGGCTTTTCGTAAGATTCTAGAGCAGCTTCAGAAATACGCAGACATTGGCTTCAATCACAAGTGCGCCGATAATGTGCTTCGCTGGTTCTTCCCCATAATTCTCATCCTATCCGCCGATTATGAAGAACAGTAAGTAAACTATCACTCGCTGATCCTACAACAACTGAATATTTCATTCCACTGTTTAGGTGCATTATGGCCCTTATTCGTGGCATCAAGTGCAACTTCCCCTGCCCCAAGTGCGAGGTGCCGCGGACCAATCTTCTTGATTATACCCAGAAGTATAAGATCCGCACTGCCGAGGACACAAACAGTTATCTCAAGCAGGCCAACAAATTGAAAGGCGATGCAAAGGAAAAGATCCTCAAAGATCACGGCCTTCGTAATGTGGAAGTGAGTAATTCCATAAGCCATCGCTGCAGCCATAATAATAGTTTATAGAATGCAATTTCCGAGGTCAACCGGTGGGATGCACTGCGCGCACTAGCTCCCGACCGGTTGCATATATTCCACGGAGGTGTTTTCCCCCATCACCTGTGGAACCAGCTTCTACGGCACCTCGATGTCATGGGCCGCAAGGCCCTCGACAAGGTCGATAAACAGTGCGTGTTATACTTATCATTTTGTGGATGAATCTATTTTAATGCATCTACGACAGGATCGCCTCGTTACCTCGCTGGAGTGGTCTCAATCATTTTAACGGGGTCACACACATGTTGTTTTCAGATGGTTCAAAGTACGAGGATATATCCAAGGTAAATTTTACGCTTGTTTTACTAGATCTAACACCCAAGCTGATATGTCTACCAAATAGGTTATTATATTCGCTACACATAACGTAATCACGGAGGCCGCCTGCCCACTGGGCTACCTCCTGTTAAAGTGTTTGCGCGCCTACCTTCTCGTGGACATGTATGTAGCCCTCGAAGTTCATACGGAGACTACCATCCAAGCAGGCAGAGCAGCAGTGCTTGCATTTGGGGTGGCCTTGAAGGTAAGCCAACATTAAATTAATAAACTAATACTCGAGCACATCACTAACAACCTAATACGAAGGCATATACAGATGCAACTGCCGATACCATATTTTCCGACAAGAACTGGGGCGGCATCATCAAGTTACACTTGTGGACCCACATTTTCGACGAAATCGAAGCCAAAGGAGTCTCGCGGAACAGCAATACCAAGCCAAACGAGAAGTTACATGGGCCATTAAAGAAACACTACCTGCGAAGAACAAATTTCAAGGATATAGCGCCGCAGGTAATTTGTATACATTAATCATGTCTACAACTTTAATGACTTAGATTTTGGCAGATCTTGCGCGCGGAACATATATGTTGTGTCGCCCGAATCATGCGAGAAGATTTGCACCACTACGACGAGATCAACGGCAAGGACCCCGACATACCTGAAGACATTGAAGGGGACTCTGAATCGATTGTAACCCATGTCCACCTCGGCGCTGCCCAGCCAGCCACACCCCTGGATACACTGTGCACCCTACATCGGACGGATACCGCGCTATCCAAAATCAACGCCAACAATCTCGAAAAGTTCTTTCGCCATCACCTATCATCTCTCGACGATCTCCCTGAACCCCCTAATAAGATCCAAATTCTTCGAAATGCGGTGAGCCCTTACTCAATTCACATCATTTGTAACTCAACTAATTCGAATCCCCCGTTAGATCACTGAATATCGATACCTCAAAGTCACATTTACCTCGGCAGTCGACTGGCGATGCAGCCATGACAACCTGCGCCGCAACCCATTATTCCACGGCCAGGAACGAGAGGATTTTGTAATTCTCCAAGAGAATGAAGATTCTATTACCTTCGCAAAGCTCCTCTTCGTGTTCAAGTGCTCCATCAACAACGGCAAGCCGCCGTATTCTCTCGCCCTGGTTCAACCATATGATGCATACATTCCAAGATCGGAAAGGCCAGCATCAGACAAAGAGCTGGGTTTGATTCGAGTTCGGGCTCAGCACCGAAAGGATTCAAAGTTTATTTTCGTGGACTCAATCATCCGCGGTGCAATGCTTGTGAGCGCTCATGACGAGGTTCACTTCGACGAGTGCTTCGTTGTTGATTCAGTAGATACGGACATGTTTCTACGACTGAGAAACTGGACTGCAAACAGGTAGACCTTGTAGTAGACACGAAACATCGTTTGCTTGCAAGGTCTCCTTTTCCCCGTCCCCTTGACCGCAAAGTAAATATTTATACTACCTGCGCGGCGTGTGTCGCATGCGGACCCCGCCTGAGACTCTACTTCCAACACGCCCGCGCCTTAGGCCCCTGGACCCCGTCTTATATATATATAACCCTCTTATCGCCATGGTGGACGCAGAGGGCAGGAGAAAAGGACGTGTAACCGTCGCAAATGCGAACACTTTTCGATGCACTGGGGCTGAAGCCAACACGCATGGAGAAGATTAGTATCGTGCGGCGTGATCCGTATTGGGTGCACGCCATGGACATTCAGATCGCGGCATCCAAACACGAAGCCCTGGCCGACGAAATGGCGGACACAGCACCCATACATATCTACTCCGATGGTTCAGGACTGGAAGGTCGGATAGGTGCGGCGACAGTGATGTTCAAGAGAGGAACAGATGCATGGGACCCGGAAACTGAGACGAGTCTACGGAAATACCTGGGCGAGGAGAACGAATAGAAGGTCTATGTGGCCAAGCAGGCGGGGGAACTAATGTCGCTGGAATTGATATGGAAGGAAAAGCCAGGGGAGGTGACCGAAGCGTCGGTCTACGTTGACAGTCAAGCAGCGCTGAAGGCGCTGCGATCAAATAAACCGGTCTCAGGGCATCAGATAGCTGACGAGATCCACGACGCATATGCCAGAGTCATGCTGAAGCATCCAGCAGCGCGCTGTAAGTGCTAGTAAGGGGCAGCAGATGTACAATGATGGGGACTGGCTATACCTCTCGCTGTTGCGATTGTGTTCGATCCGAGGGGTTGTACTTGAGACCTGGGGTGTGGGGAGTTGGAGGCGGAAGGGAGAGTATGTAGTAGGTATAGGAGATGAAAGGAATGTGATATAAACGAATGTGAGGGGGGTCCGAGGGAGTACGAAGGGAAACGACGGGAAACGAAACGAAGTGAAGCGAAGCGTAGCGATCCGAGGCGATCCGCAGGCTGGCGGAGCGGTAGCGGGTCTCACAAGCGGATAGGTAGGTGCGGAGAGGCGGCGGATGCGACGGATGTGACGGATACGAAGCGGACAACACAGGAAACGACGAGACGCACACGATAAGCTCGTAAACTCGAAAGCGAGCACACACACGAAGGGGGGAAGGTAAGTTGTTATTGTGATGCGACATAAGGTCGCTTAAGTGTAAGGGAATGAATGGGAGAGGTCCGGAACGTGCCTGACATGAGTTCTACACGTGTATGAACCGGTCCGGAAGCTGGCGAAGCGATATACGACAAGATAAGGAAGTAAACAATGAAATGTCCGAAATAAGCGGTAAGCGGCACGTTGCAAGCGCATGCGGATCGATCCCTGAACAATAAGTAATCATACTAACGGATCCACGAGGCGATACGGTCCGGCTAGGCGTTCCGCATGCGAAAACACCGGTAAGTCTGTAATATCCCGGAACGTCATACATGTCTAGAACACATCGGTATGGATCCGGACGCGTTGGCGGCGAAGCGGCGGACTCAGAGGTGCCTCTGGTACGTGTTCCGCGTCTCGGATGCGCGGTACGGGTCCCGGTTGAGTACGGATAGCCTCGGAACGTGCGGAACGTGCGGATGCACCTCGGATGTGTCGCGGAAGGAAAGGGAATATGATACGAACGTGGTAGCGAGTCGGGGAGTCGGATCGAGCCTGTAACACGTAGGAATGTGTCCTGTGATACCCAGAGCATGTCCATGCTCTACAGCGCATCACCTTCCGGTGGATCGCAGCGCATGAGGACTGCACGGGAAACGAAGAGGCCGATCGACAGGCAAAGATGGCATCCAGCGGAGACAGCGACTCACCCAACGACGAACTCCCGGAGATGCTGCGAAGCCGGCTGGACTGGAGCAAGTCAGCAATGGACATGGGGGTAATGCAGGGACTCAAAGAGAAAGCGACGGCGACACTGCGAACATCCAAGCAATGGGACGCGCTGCAAAGGATAGACCCGTCAATGCCATCGACTAGATTCCGGAAAATGCAGGTCGACATGACCAAGGGTCAAGCCGCGCTCTACATCCAGCTACGTACCGGCCACGCGCCGCTCAATAAACATCTACACCGAATAAAAATGATAAACTCACCAGTTTGTACAGGCTGCAGCCGCGCTCATGAGACAATAAAGCACTATCTCCTGGACTGCCCGAAGACCTCGCGGCACCGCGCGAGACTGATGGACGCGCTGGGGCGGCAAGCAAGATCGCTAAAAACCCTACTCTCACATCCGAAAGCCCTGAAGCCCCTCATGGTCTTCATAGGGAAAACGGGCAGGTTCGGCGAAGCATACGGAACCATGGTGCTACCGGAGCCAGTGGAAAAGACAGGAAAAAGAAAGGAGCGAGGAGATTAGATTGGAGGAGCCAAAGTCATGAAGCACGCTAAGCGCGCAGGGACACGGGCCGAGGAAAAGAACGGGGCATGGCAGGGGTTGCCCACAGTGTTCAAGGGAGCGAGATCAGAGAAAGGAGCAGACCAGAGGCGGATACGCGACCGACAGATTCACCCCTCCCCTTCCGTTTTATACTTCTCCTTTTTTCTTTCTGTCGCACATTTATTATAATCCAACCCAAAAAAAGGACAGATCGGTCCAAATCGACATCGAATGCTCTGTTTGGACGACTTTCTCAATCTTCCAACGCGCTACAATCTATGGCTACCTCCTTCAACACCTCAGGAACAAGTGGCCACGCAGAAGTGCTTAACGTGCAAGGCCATCATATTACAAACAACTACAACGTACCAGGTTCTCATGTCACGAACATTTACAACGCGCCCGTCCATTACCACGGTTGTTGTGCGTATAAGCATTTACTACTGAACCGTTCTTGCTCATGTTGTTTATAGGGAGTACTCGCAACTGTCCCAACTACCGGGTATGTCTATGCAGCATAGTGTCTCAGTATACTTACTAACCATCTTATCGAGTTAGCCTATTACACCGGCAAACTCAGATTCATCAGACTCTGTAGTCAGCGCCAGCGACGAGACTGCAGGACTTCTCGCCAGCGATGGACAAGCGGTACCTTCTCTGGGCATAAGTGCGATGGTGCGTCTGCCCGCTACTCTCATTTCGCCCGCTTTTGCTAAACTGGTAAGATTTTCAGGGAGCGCCAATCAATACTACTTCCCCTCCGATGCCATTGCGCAAAACAAGGCGCATGATTGTTAACGCTAAACTCGTCTTCAGTCGCTTAATACGCGCTCTATCCTCACTCAAAGGCCCAAAATCTCGACACTCTGCACGACCACGTCCATCTAGTCCAAACTAACCAGCCTGCCATAAGCCCACTTCTTAATTCCGGCCGTCTTACCCATGTATATTCTGTATTTTATGACAAATGCGATCCTAATTCTCGGTTTCTCCCTCAAGCGTTCATTCATTATCCACATCGACTACCGGCTCAGCACACCACGTGTACGAGTACACGGCACAAACCACATATTGACATATCCTAGTATTTGCGAATCGTTGACGTCGCGCCGTTCGTCTAGGCTCAAGAAACACAAACACTGTGCTAGGACGGCCAGTGCCTGCGCCGTCATTTGCGCGTAGGATATCGCACGGGTCCGGGGACCGCCCGTCCCGCTCACTCTGCCGATAAGATAAGACGATCGATAATTAGATTAGATCCCCCTGGCAAGAGTGGATCTTGCCTATATGATGGTAATTACATCACAGTCGGTATTATCAGCGAGGATCGATAATATTAGATGCTTATATTGCATCACAGTCGGTATTATCAGCGAGGATAGATAATATTAGATGCTTATTATCGTGTGATAGTATTAATTACATCAGTCAGTATTATCAGTGAGGAATCGCTAATATTAGAAGCTTAGTTGTCGCACGGTAACACATAATAGGCCCAAACTTGTATTATTACGTCCTTCTAATCATTATATAATAAGGGTGCCTTATAATGCCGAAAATAATTTTCCGACAGAGTCAGCAGGCCTTTTCCCTCGCCGACTTGTACACCACCGCGCTCCGCTCCGCCAGCAATTGGGCACCAAATACAGCATCGACAGAAACATGCCGCAGGATTCTAGGAATAGTCGTCTTGGGCAGAATCCCACTGACCGACGAAGCCATAGATCACATCCTAAGTTTGGAGGGTCCAAAATCATGCCGACCTATCTTACGGAAGCTTGGCTGTTTGCTCCAGTGGTCAGAGGGTCTGCCTGTCCGAACTCTCCATGTATCTTTTGCTGATTACCTCATCGACGGTCGCGCGTGCGGGGATCAGCCCTGGTTCATCGACGAATCGAAGCATCATGCCGATTACACCATTGGATGCTTGCACGTCATGAAAAAGCTCCTACGCTTCAACATATGCGAGCTTAAGACTTCATATCTGATGAATCGCGATGTGGAAGGCCTCACTGAGCGTGTTGTATCATCAATTCCGTCAAGCCTTGCATATGCATGCCGGTTCTGGCCTGAACATCTTAGGAACGCCAATACACGCGATGACAATGTCCGACAGTTAATTCTCGAATTTTTTCGAGCCTCCTTCCTTTACTGGCTCGAGGTCCTTAGTCTTATCGGAGAAGGCCGCGCTGCATTGGATGCAATGGTGATTGTGGAGAGATATAGCAAAGTGAGCACTTTAATCAGCGCGCCAGGGACACCAGTATATTGACCAATACTCAGGACCATCACGATACAGTGCACGTATTTGCCAAGGACGGCATCAAATTTGTCGGGGCATTTGCGAGCATCATTGCGGACAGTGCGCCGCATGTGTACATCTCGACCCTTCCTTTCGCTCCCTCTACCTCAGTTATCAAGCAGTGCTATTTATCAGTCATAAAAAGGACGCTGCGTGTCACAAACAGCACCAGAACAGATTGGCCCTCTTGCGAACAAGTCATTGAGGGGCATAATACGGACCGGGTGAACTCTGTGGCATTCTCACCGGACGGTGAGCGTGTCGCATCGGGCTCGAATGACAGGACCATCCGTATCTGGGATGCACGAACGGGCAAGCTTGTTGCAGGGCCATTTGAAGGGCACACGCGCTCGGTAAACTCTGTGATATTCTCACCGGACGGTGAGCATGTCGCATCGTGCTCGAATGATAAAACCATCCGGATCTGGGATGCACGTACCGGAAAACTTGTTGCGGGGCCATTCGAGGGGCACACAGGCCAGGTAAACTCTGTGGTACTCTCACCGAACGGTCAGCGTGTCGCATCGTGCTCGGATGACAAGACTATTCTCATCTGGGATGCACGTACCGGCAAGCTCGTCGCAGGGCCATTCAGGGGCCACACTGAGCATGTGTGTTCGGTGGCATTTTCGCCAGACGGCGAGTGTGTCGCATCGGGCGCAAGGGACAACACCATCCGCATCTGGGATGCACACACTGGGAGGCTTGTCGCAGGGCCATTTGAGGGGCACACGGCCTGGGTGCAGTCCGTGGCATTTTCGCCAGACGGCGAGCGCGTCGCATCGGGCGCAAGGGACAACACCATCCGCATCTGGGATGCACGCACGGGCAAGCTTGTCGCAGCGCCATTCGAGGGGCACAAGGCCTGGGTGCAATCCGTGGCGTTTTCGCCGGACGGTGGGCGCGTCACATCGGGCTCATGGGACAATACCATTCGCATCTGGGATGCACGCACAGGTAAGCTCGTTGCAGGGCCACTTAAGGGCCACACGGCATGGGTACGCTCTGTAGCATTTTCGCCAGACGGCGAGTGCATCGCATCTGGCTCCTGGGACAACACCATCCGCATCTGGGATGCACGCACAGAGCTTATCACAACATCCGAGAGGCACAGGGGCCCGGTAAACTCGGTGACGTTTTCGCCGGACGGCGAGCGGGTCGCGTCGGGCTCGAGTGACAGGACCATCCGGATCTGGGATGCACGCACGGGCAAGCTTGTCGCAGGGCCATTTAAGGGACACAGAGAAGTTGTGAACTCCGTGGCATTTTCGCCGGACGGCAAGCGCGTCGCATCGAGCTCGAATGACGGGACCATCCGAATCTGGGATGCACGCACGGGCAAGCTTGTCGCAGGGCCATTTGAAGGGCCCAGGGTACTCATGAGCTCCGTGGCATTTTCGTCAGACGGCGAGCGGGTCGCGTACGGCTCGTGTGACCAGACCATACGGATCTGGGATGCACGCACGGGCAAGCTTGTCGCAGGGCCATTTGAGGGGCACACAGCATTCGTGAGCTCCGTGGCATTTTCGCCGGACGGCGAGTGCGTCGCATCGAGCTCATGGGATAATACCATTCGCATCTGGGATGCACGCACGGGCAAGCTTGTCGTAGAGCCACTCGAGGGGCACACAGACCATGTAGATTCGGCGGTGTTTTCGCCGGACGGCGAGCGCATCCTATCGTTCTCGACGGACTTGACCATCCGGATCTGGGATATACACACAGGCACACTTGTCGCGGGGCCATTCGAAACGCACACAGACTTGGTACGGTCGGCGGCATTTTCCCTGGACGGTGAGCACATCATGTTGTCCTCATATAGGAGTACCATCCACATCTTGGATGCACATAATGGCAAGCTTGTCGCAGGGCCATTCCAGGGTGGCCACATTGGGCTCGTGAACTGTGCGGCATTTTCACCGGACGGCGAGCACATTGCATCTGGCTCGGATGACATGAGCATCCACATCAGGAATGCGCGCACGGGCGCGCTCCTCGCTGCACCATTCAAAGGGCATGCGGTGTCTGTGACCTCTGCCACATTTGCAGATGTCAGCTCCCGTTCAAAAGAGCCACGAAGCTATACTACATCCAGCACCCATCTCACCAATGGTTGGATGCAGAAATCACCCACTGAATTGCTCTTCTGGGTTCCCCCTGAGTACCGGACGAGGTTGTGGCGGCCCAGTGATACTCTTGTAATCGGTCAACCATGCACTTACCTAGATCTCACTCATTTCGTATACGGAGAGAATTGGGCTCAATGTCATATTTAGATCATTTCGCTCCCGTTTGTGTCTTTAGTCGTTAGCTTATGGTGGATGGAGGTACTACATTGCATTTTTATAGGGATGCCGACTCTCAAGAGGAGATGGGTTCCTCGCCACAAGGTATTCAATGACATCCGGTCTGCTCGTGGGTTCGAGATATAAGTAGCATCTTGCAGCTTGCAGGATTGGATAATTGTCGATAGCGTAAAAGGGTCACACATGTGCACATCATAATATGCACATCTCAGGCAACCACAATTCAATATAAATTCAAATACGCTATCGCGCAACGGAAATACTACGCCTGGGATATGCTGACAGCCTCATACGCGCTCGCTTAACCCACCAACCCACCGATCCACTCCCTTGATCGACTCGTAGCATGCAAGGCTAATCACTGATCTCCCAGATACAGAGCGCTCATCAGATGACCCCCCAACTTCTCGCCCATTTCCGTACATGTAGGCGAGTCCGCGAACGGCAGCGGTCCTGCGGCAAAAGGATCTGAGCCCAGATTCATATCCAAGTCATGTGCCGCCATTGAGAACGACATGGCAGTAGTTCCAATGTGTATGTGAATATTGCGATTGCGATTGCGAGGGAAGAACAGCTGTGGCTCGAGCGGCGAGGATGTGATCAGCGGCGGGCTTGGTGGGGGCATCGAGACGCGTAGTCCCGGGCCCTTGGTGGGCTCGGGCATTGGATGGGACATGCCAGTGATGCCAGTGTGGCGCGGGCTCGAGTCCATCTCCATCTCCATCGTGGTGGGCGTGCGCGTCGAGGTGCCATTCCTGCTCCTGGGGCCGTCTCACCGCTTCGTGGGCGTCTTGCGCATCGGCAGCGCGGTGTGTGCGTCCTCCTTCAGGTCCTTCACGCGATTTTCTGGGCTCGAACTGGTACTGGCACCGGCGAGATTGAGGTTTGCGCTGACCGACCCACGGATGGCCGCCGCGGAGGATCACGCTCCCGCCCCCGACCCCAATGTCTGCCTCCTCGCCATCGTCCTCGACCAGACGGAACCCGCTCCCCGGCACCCACGCCTTCTCGTCGCGATATGTAGGTGTCGGCAGCCGCACGTCCTCCGCGCAAAGATCCGACTCCTGCCTCCGGTGCTTACGCCCAGACCGCCTCGTGTTCGTGCTCCCACCTCTCTCAATCTGAACCATATCCGTCCGAGTTGAGCGTGAACTTGTTGCGGTGGCAGTGGTTCCACACAGGTGCTGCTCGTCCCCGCGCGCGAGATTGGATTAGGGAACATCCCCTCCTTGTCCTTGTCCTCAACTACCGCATACGCCCCCCGATTGTTCCCGTTCTCCTCGCGATTGATTTTGGCGCGTATTCCACGGCGAATCGACCCGCGGTGTACACTCCCCCCCTGCGAGTCACTGCGCGCCGAGAGGAAGGACAGCTGCGTTATGTTCGTTATGTTCGCACTGGTCCGCTGCGAGCGAAGGCGGCCTCTATCCGTTTCGATTTCCCTGTATGCTCCTCCCCGTACTCTTGGCCTTCCCCGTATCCGCTGCGGTGCAGGGGTCCTGGCCACATTACCTCATCCCAGCCGCCGTTCTGCTTGCGATGGGCTGGCGCTGGCTCGCCCTGGAACCCGGCGCAGTAGGAGCAGGCGGCGCCAGCCTACTGCATGTACTTTCCCTTGGGCTGGTAGTGCTAGCGCTGCTGATGGCGGCGGTACACGCTACTCTCAATCTAGGTGTGCGTTTTTGTTTGTCCGGGAGCTGGAGGGGCAGACGCTGATGATGATGAAGGCGCGGGCACGAACGTGTACATCACATTGTAGTGACCAATCGGCGTATATTCATACAGGGAATTCACGATGTGGTTATGTACGCTCTGTGCTGTTGTGGGTGCGTTGTCGGAGTTCTGGGCGACGGCTGACACAAGCAGCGAGGAGGGGGGTGGATATGCGGGTCGGCATCGTATCGACGATCGTGCTTGGTCTGGGTTAGTGACTTTGTTAGTAAAGCATAATGTATGAAGATGGAGGGGACTCACGACAATAATAACAATAAATCTCTGTAATTGTGATTCTCGATTCACGAGCCTTCGCTGACGCTAGAAGAGCTCCCTCAGGCAGCGGTGACAGCCGCAAATCCCACTCTGCTCCTGCTCTCGACACGAGTGCACTGAGATATGCGCGGGGTGCGTCGAGCGCGAGGCCGGCGACGATGAAGGTGGAGCGGCAGATGAGGTGCGAGGCGGGCGATTACGAGGAGCCGGCGACGCCAGAGCTGCACAAGTGTCGCCAGAAAGTTGTTGGCGGACTAGAGGGGAGCAAGCACAAGTCACAGTCAGCACCCATCACCCATCACATCCATTTTGAAGATGTTCAATGAACGTAGGTAGGCAACGCACAAAGATCGATCAAGGTACACACCCTAGTTTATCGGGTCACTGCATTGTATTATTATAGGTGTGTCGAGAGGAGATGAAACATGTATTACCGCGTTGATCAATGCCTCCTCGCCGTAATGCATTCGATACACTGTCATGTTCGTACCGGTACGTCCCTCGCCACCAGCGAAGGGCGGCGCACATCCCTGTCGGTTTCCGTTCCCATTTCATTATTCACGTCTGTGCTCTTCCCCTTCCTCCTGGCCTCCCTCGTATTGATCGCGATGAAGAGGTTTGGGCCACATCGCCCGCCCCCATTCGTCTTCTCCTATGAACGTGACTTTGACAGCGCGCTTGAGCCACATCCACCGCCGCCTCCTCCGCCTCGCGCCCTGACCCCAGCTGTGTTTGCGTTTGAGATCCACCCGCCCTAGCTCTGCGTGTCCTTCAATAGCTTGAGCGGTTCGCGCCTCATTTCCACCGTATCCACATCCATACCCGTGTCCTTCCTCTTTCTCGCCCTTTTCAGTCTCGTCTTCCATCACGACATTATTATCTGCCAAGAACCTCACAACCCCACCAGGCATCGTATATGCCCCGCCCCCTCCCAATCCTACACTCCCAATCTCCAGCTCTTTCCCAGTCCCACTCTAATCGCCCTCAACTCTTTCTTGCCCTCCTCTTCCGCAGGGCCCGTGCACAGCACCACCCAGCCAACGCGCATTGCAACGCGCCGAGCCCACCCGCAGCGGCGCCCAGGACGAGCGGGTGCGACGCGAGGTAGCCCGGGCCACCGTGGGTTAGGAATGGCGGGAAGCTCGAAAGTTTTCGGGTGCTTGGGTTAGGTGAAGGCGGTAGAGATGCAGCGGGGTTAGAGCTGATACTGCTGTAAGCGCCTGTGTACTTTGAGGGGCGCTGGATGAGGGAAATGGAGCTGCGGACGAGGGCAAGGACGGAGCGGCGATAGCTACTGAAGAGCTCGAAGCGTCGGGGCTGGGGGCAAACGCTTCAGAAGAAGATGCGGGTCCCGGTGGCAATGGAGCTTGGGATCTGCTAGACGCAGGTGCACCCTGACTCCGACTCTGGTTCGGCACAGCAGGAGCAGGTGGTGCCACCTGCCGCACGTACCCCCTCTTCCGCTGATAGTGCTGGTGGTGCTGACGGCGGTGATTCGCGCCGCTGCCTGCCGGGACGAACGCGCAGTCCACATTATGATGATCAATCGGTGTGTAAGCGTATCTCGCACTGAGCACATCGCGGTTCTGGATCTGGGGGTTTGGTGCGGCGCGCGAGCGAGACGCAGGCGAGGGGTATGAATATACGGGTCGGTATTGTGTAATCGCACTTGGTCTAATTGCTTCGTCAATATAAGCAATGTATGAGGATGGGGGAGGACTTACAGTGATAATAACAATAGGATGTATAATGTCAATAAATCTCCGTAATCTTGATTCTCCATACCCGTCACTAGCTAGAAGAACCCCCCCTCAGGAAGTTAGTTGTCGATGAAGTTGTTAAGCCAATGTTGTCTTGTTTAGATCCCTCTACTCCCCGTCGTGATGCTCCCGTAGGTCCGTATAGTTGGGCAAAGCAATGGAAGTATGCGGATGGAGTGGGTGCCTATTTATCGTGTGAAGCTGTTTATGATTTAGAGAAAGCAAAACTCCTTGACAGCCGTATGCTAGTAAGCCGGAAACGCACCACCAACGTTTTCGACTTAGCATCAACATGGCGAAAGCAACAGATCAGTTCATTACTCGCGGAAGATCCCCTCCAGGGCTCCGCGGTTCTTAACGAATGGTCGAATAATGTGTAGAAACGTTCTTGATTAGAAGGTCTCGGTCGGCGCAAGCCGGGGAAGGTTCAAACCCCAACCCTAACCGGACCCTAACCACTAACTAACTTGAACATACACCCTAACCGCTAACCCAGGCCTCAATCGAGGGGCCTGGCTCTGGCGTTACGTAATGAAAGTAACGTATTTAATGTAATAATAATGGCACGCGTCTAAACAGGCGCGGATGTCTCGTGATTAGAAACCACGTGTTTGCCGGGCCGGCGGACCGAAAGGACCGCCGGCTCGGACTCGCCTATGTCGGGCAGGCTTAATTGCCGGTTTGACATGTGGCGTTTTACTTGATATGGAAAGTGCGGATCTAGGTGCGCGCCTCACGGCGCGTGCTTCACTCGGCTCTCCTTATCTTGTACCTACGCATGGCTACTCCTCACCTGACACCCTAGATAAGCCCAACCACCCGTAACAGACAGTAATTAGCATGCTGCCGCCCTCGGCACGGTTAGCGGAGCCCCGTTAATGCTCCGCAGTATTATTCCATTAAGACGTTCCCTTGTCTTCACGCAGCATCCTCTCTTGGGGTGCTACGGTATGTAGAACTTTCCTTCCGTCACATTATTCGTCTGGCCCGCGTTACAGGGCCAGTGCATAGCCGGTATCACATGCCGGTTATGTTCCTGTAATATAAGTATCGTAGAGCTCTGATGAGTTATACCACAACGAAAAGCCCCTCCCGATTACGACGATTAGGAGGCCTTAAGCTTCTAGTTACTTACACCCATCTCTTGCACACCTTCACACTCCCTCGCTTCGCTCGGTCGTGTTCACCCTCCCTCAGGCAGCAGCTTAACGACCACGAAGCTGACTCTGCTCATGCTCTCGACGCTGAATGCGCTGAGATCGGCGCGGGGTGCGTTGAGTGTGAGGCTAGCGGCGATGACGGTAGAGCGGCGGACGAGGCGCGAGGCGGGCGAGTACGAGGAGCCGGTGCCACCAGAAAGTTATTGGGCGGACTAGAGGGGAGAAAACACAAGTCATGGTTAGCGTCCATAGCACACCACATCCATTTTGAAGACGATTGATGAAAGCAGGCAAGGCAAACTCACAAAGAGGAGGGGAGGGGCGTACGAGCTCTCCACCACGGGTGTTGGGCGATGCGAAGGTCGAGAGGATGCCGACGCGCCTCTTCGGAGTCCTGCAGTTGTCACGATGCGATTACGCGTCGAACTGCTTGAAGTGGTCGAGCTCGGTCTGTGGCTGCGGCTCGATATCCGCTAAGCGGAACTTCCTATCTAGAGGGGGTACAGATGCAGGGCGCAGGGGCAACTGCGACCCCTGCAGATCCGGCACCTTTTCTAGATATGACTGGGGTTGTGGGGATTTGGATGGATGTACGGCGTAGGCGCGTAGATGTGCGCGGGGGCGGGGCGCGGCCTGGGCTTCGGTCGAACCTTCCGCGTATTTCTGAGAGGGGAGAGCAGGCCACTGTCAAGTTCGGTTTTGGTGGAGATAGGGGAGGTGAGAGCGGAGGAAGAACCGGTTGAAGAGGAGCTTGGTTCGTTAGCCGCGGGCTGGCGGGTGACCATAATCGGGCGGCCGGTGGGAGATGGGACGCGACGCGTGGACATGCCGCATGTCATACCGTGTGGCAGGAGCTGCGGGGCGATGAGTGCACTTAGGTCGGACATCGCTGGTGATGGAGGATGGGAGGAGCAGGACAGCAGTGCAGCTTGGGCCGTCGCATGGGCGCCAAGCTTAATAGCGTTCCGGGCGACTTGGAGTGGGACTGGGAGGTGTTGTTATACCGGGATGGTCGTGCAGGTAACCCCTGGTGATCTGCCGGGGCGATTAGCATGAGTGCAAAGACTTCAAAACTTGACGCGCACTCACCACTAAGAAGTCGCGCTACAGAATAGCTTAGTTGCCAGGCCACTAGCGTACACGGAGACCATCCCTTGAAATGCATGCACGTTCTCAGGCTCTTGATATACGATCCCATTGGCAAGCTTGCGTGCATTTGAACGTGGCTTGTAGTAGGAAGAACTTGAAATTGAGACTTGATCGAGAAATGACCCCGAGCCCGAGCAAGCTGCGCTTCATCGATACCACGCGTACGCGATAGCGACACTCATCCAGGCGTAATTATCACTCAACGCGTTCGACCAAGTCGTAGCAACCCATGTGCTTTTATTCTGCATAGGTTCCACAGCATTCCCAACAAAGGCGTCAGGCCCGACACAAGCCCTGCCTGATAACTTCCCGCTCGAAGCGGTATAGTTTACCATTGGATTGGCCATCCCTTTGGCCATTCTACCAATTTCAAAGGCTGCATCCACCCTGCTGTCCGTTATGCCTAAATCTTCTGAAACCCGACGCAGATCTAGAGCGGTTGCGAAGGCCAAGGTTAAAGCACGACGCTCTCCATCGCTAGCTTCACGGCCGGAGACGGTGTCGCCGCCAATATCGGCGGCACATTTGTCGGGGATGGTTTCTCCACCGACAGCAACGGTGTGCCAACCCACAGCGACGGTATCTCCGTCAACATCGACGACACATCTGCCGGCGCAGGTAGCATTTAACACGCTGAACAGCTCTGGCACGGTCACCAACGTCTATGGTGATCACATTGTGTATGAGACTGCTGCGTAAGCGTCATTTAGTTGGGCTCATATCTACATGGACTAATCGCTCGTCCCTTTTAGTCCGCCTGCTCCTCATGCTCTTGATCTTCTCAACATGCTCAAACCTGCCACGATGGATGGCACTTCACGTCCGCTGTGTTTGGTTGACACACGCACCAGCATTCTTCAAAGCGTCATTAGTGATCTCACAACACTGGTCCCCGAGAAAAAGATCATATGGCTCTCAGGCATGGCGGGATCTGGCAAAAGCACCATCTCGACAACGCTAGCAAAGCGACTACATGACCGCGGCCAACGCGGGGCCTTCCTCTTCTTCAACCGGGATGCCCCGGCGCATAGCGGCCCCGAAGGAGTCATCCGCACAATAGCATACCAACTTTCCCTCTCGAATGCCGTTCTCAGGGACGCGATATGCAACGCGATAGAGAAGGAGCCGCAGATTGCCACGATGACTCTTGATGTCCAATTCAAAGCGCTGCTGCTGGAACCGCTGCTCGCCTGCTCATCCATGATGACGGGACCGATGGTCATCATCCTCGATGCTTTCGACGAGTGCGGCGATGCCGCATCCAGAAGAGCCCTCGTGTATCTTCTTACCACAAAACTGCCGTTACTGCCCCATCACTTCCGCTTCTTCATCACCGGTCGTCCAGAGCGTGACTTGCAGGACGAGTTCAGCTCACTCCCAGAAATCAAATCCGTCACGCTCAGCGCTGCGGAATGGTCGAGTTCAGGAGATGTGTTTCACTACGTACAGCATGAATTCAACATGCTGTATCAGAAGAGGGTGGCTAGTGACGAATTGTCATTTGGTTGGCCGGGGACACACAGAACCGAGCAATTAGCCTCGCGCTGCGGCGATTCTTTCATACAGGCCGCAACAGCCATACGATACCTGCGCGCCGCCGATGATCTAGACGAATCTCTGGATCTGCTGCTGAGTCAGCAAGACTCATCCCTCGGCGACTTATACGCCATCACACTTCGCTCCGCCAGCCAATGGGTACCAAATGCAGTATCCACAGAAACATGCCGCAGTATTCTGGGAATGGTCGTGTTGACCAGAATCCCACTGACCGACGGAGCCATGATTGACATCTTAGGTTTGGAGCATCCAAAGTCATGTCGGCGTATCTTGCGAAGACTTGGCTGCTTGCTGCGGTGGTCCGAAGGACAGCCCGTTCGAACGTTCCATGCTTCATTTGTCGATTACCTCACCGACCGTCACGCGTGCGGGGACCAGCCCTGGTTCATCGATGAATCGAAGCATCACGCCGACTTTACCGTTGGATGCTTGCAGGTCATGAAAAAGCTCCTACGCTTCAATATATGTGGGCTGAAGACTTCATATCTGATGAATCGCGATGTGGGAGACCTCGCGGAGCGTATCAAGTCATCCATTCCGCCCAGCCTTGCGTATGCATGCCGATTCTGGTCCAACCATCTCAGGAACGCCATCACACTCGATCACGGTGTCCGACTGCTAATTCTCGAGTTTTTTCGAGCAGCATTCCTTTACTGGCTTGAGGTTCTGAGTCTTATCGGAGAAGGACGTGCCGCGTTGGATGCAATGGTAGTTGTGGAAAGTCGTATCAGGGTGAGCACCCTAATCAACGCGCCAGGTCGCTTGTATATTGACCAATACACAGGACCATGAAGATGCAGTGCACGTATTCGCGAGGGACGGCATTAGGTTTATTGGTGCATTTGCGAGTGTCATTGCGGACAGTGCGCCGCATGTGTACATCTCGACCCTGCCATTTGCTCCCTCTGCCTCTGTTATCCGTCAGTGCTATTCATCAATCATAAAAAACACGCTGCGTGTCACAAACGGCAATAACACGGATTGGCCGTCTTGTGAACAAGTCATTGAGGGCCATACTGGGAATGTATACTCGGTGGCGTTTTCGCCGGACAGCGAGCACATCACATCGGGCTCGTATGACGGAACCATCCGCATCTGGGATGCACGCACGGGCGAGCTCGTTGCAGGGCCATTTGGGGGGCACAGGAGCGTAGTGAGCTCGGTGGCATTCTCACCAAACGGTAAACATGTTGTATCGGGCTCATGGGAGAAGACGATCCGCATCTGGGATGCACGCACCGGCGAGCTTGTTGCAGGGCCATTTAAAGGGCACGAGGACTTGGTGGACTCGGTGGCATTCTCACCAGACAGTGAACTCGTCGCATCGGGCTCACAGGACAAGACCATCCGCATCTGGGATGCACGCACCGGCGAGCTCGTCGCAGGGCCATTTGAGGGGCACACGAAATCGGTGAGCTCGGTGGCATTCTCACCGGATAGTCAACATGTTGTATCGGGCTCATGGGACGAGACGATCCGCATCTGGGATGCACGCACCGGCAAGCTTGTTGCGGGGCCATTTAAAGGGCACAAGCACTTTGTGAACTCGGTGGCATTCTCACCGGACAGTGAACTCGTCGCATCAGGCTCGCATGACAAGACCATCCGCATCTGGGATGCACGCACCGGCGAGCTCGTCGCAGGGCCATTTGAGGGGCACACGAAATCGGTGAGCTCGGTGGCATTCTCACCGGATAGTCAACATGTTGTATCGGGCTCATGGGACTATACCATCCGCATCTGGGATGCACGCACCAAGCTCATTGCGGTGCCATTTGAAGGGCACACGAGCTCGGTGAGCTCGGTGGCATTCTCACCGGACAGTGAACACATCGCATCGGGCTCATGGGACAACACCATCCGCATCTGGGATGCACGCACCGGCGAACTTGTTGCAGGGCCATTTGAAGGGCACAAGCACTTTGTGAACTCGGTGGCATTCTCACCGGACAGTGAACTCGTCGCATCGGGCTCACAGGACAAGACTGTTCGCATTTGGGATGCACGCACCGGTGCGCTCGTTGCAGGGCCATTTGAAGGGCACACGGAGCCCGTGACCTCGGTGGCATTCTCACCGGACAGTGAACGTGTTGTATCGGGTTCATGGGACTATACCATCCGCATCTGGGATGCACGCACCGGCGAGCTCATTGCGGTGCCATTTGAAGAGCACATGGGCTGGGTGAACTCTGTGGCATTCTCACCGAACAGTGAACTCGTCGCATCGGGCTCAGAGGACAAGACTGTTCGCATTTGGGATGCACGCACCGGCGCGCTCGTTGCAGGGCCATTTGAAGGGCACACGAGCTTGGTGAAATCGGTGACATTCTCACCGGACAGTAAACATGTTGTATCGGGCTCATGGGATAAGACCGTCCGCATCTGGGATGCACGCACCGGCGAGCTTGTTGCAGGGCCATTTGAGGGGCACACGGACTTGGTGAACTCTGTGGCATTCTCACCGGACAGTGAACTCGTCGCATCGGGCTCGGATGACAAGACCGTTCGCATATGGCATGCACACACTGGTGCACTCGTCGCAGGGCCATTCAAGTGGCATACAGATCATGTAGACTCTGTGGTCTTCTCACCTGACGGCAAGCACCTTGTATCGGGATCGAGTGACAAGACTATCCGCATCTTTGAAATACCCACAGATGCCAGCTCACATTCGCGAGTGTCACGGGGCTATACATCCAGCTCCTATCCCGCTAATGGTTGGATGCAGAATTCACCCACTCAATTGCTTTTCTGGGTCCCCCCTGAGTACCGGACGGGGTTGTGGCAGCCCAGTGATACTGTTGTAATAGGTCAATCCACTTGCCTGGATCTCACTCATTTCGTGTACGGAGACAATTGGGCTCAATGTCATGTTTAAGTATTTCCTTACCATTTTAATCTTCGGTCACTATTTTCTAGCAGATGAAGATACATAACCTAGCTTATTGGATTACAGCATTGTATTGTTATAGAGATATGGAGAGGAGATGGAAATTGTATTACTCGTGCTGATCAATGCTTCCCGCCACAAGGCATTCAATATGATCTTGTGTGTGCTCGTGTCTACAAGATTTAACTTTTTAAGTGGCATCACTTGCAGCTTGCAGCATTGAACAATTAATATCAGTGCAAAGGGTCATACATGCACACATCATAACATGTACGCCTCAGGCAACCACCATAAATTCAATATAAATTCAAATAAGCTATCGCGCAGGGGAGATACTGCACCCGGGATAAGCTGAGAGCCTCATAAAACTGAGCGGCGGCAGGCATGGAGTATTTTGACGTTGAGCGGGTGCTGGGATTGTGTAGAGTTACAGTATCATTGTGTGTACGAGACGTATCCGGAACGGGCCGGGCTCGATAGAATAAGCGTGTACTTTCTGGCAGTGGCATGATGCAATATAAATCCAAATAAGTTATGTATCGAGTAGCGGTGATCCTACGCATGGGATGCATGGGATGGGATAGGCTGCCAGCGACAGCCTCATCCGCGCCCCTCCACCCCCGACCGACTCGGATCTTGATGCCCATGCCTCGATCTGCTAGACATATAGCGATTATCAGATTCAGATGATCCCTGGATGGTTCCCCGGCCGTGCGCGTGTCCGTATAGTATTAGGTACGCGAACCGAATCCACATCCAAATCACGCGTCCCCACTGAGAACGACATGCCAGTGGTAAGGGGTTAGCGAGAAAACGTAACAAAGTTCCGTTCTTCGTCCGCGGAATGTTGTCGAGCACGCCGAGTGGCAAAGGGCAGGTCAATTGGTCAATGTAATCAACAGTTCCTGAGCCCATGAGACGGTCTCAATGCATTTGGGTCCCTTTGGGAACTGCTGTAACTTGTAAGGGATTCTTGAGGGTTACTCTGGTCGATGCATTGTCAATGTTAGGCTGTGAGTCCGTGTTTGCCATGGGGCCCAGACACTGGCAGATGACCTCGGTGGTTACACCGCAGTTGCAGATGTCTTGTTAAAGTTGGCAGGTACGTAGAGCAACAATCTTGGATCTGCAGAGTTCTGAACGCGTATCCATTGTATGTATAGTAGAATATGCATGTGAGCAGATGAAAGTTCAAGGCACGAGACGGGCAATTGTGGTTTCCAGCATGGTCATATCGCGTCGGGCAAGCTCGAGCAATGCGTCGACTTTGGAGGCATCCGGTGACCGGCAGTTGCGAGAGTGCCATAGAATGAAAAAGGCTCATTGTCAGATTATTGCCGGAGAAGAGAACAAGAAAAATGAAACGTTATTATTGAACACGTCGACATCAACGGTCTCCAGCGGTCTCCTGATTAAAATGTCCCGAAAAGCTTGGCGCCCATGCGATGTGCCCAGCTGCACTAGCCTGCCCTGCTGTCCTGCTCTTCACCTCCTCCTGCATCCACACCACCGGCGATGGCTGACCTAACTGTACTAATCTCCCCGCAGCCTCTGCCTCGCACGACGACATTCGGCCGCTTCACGCGCCGCGTCCCGTCGCCTGCCAGCCGCCCGATCATGGTCACCCTCCAGCTCGCGGCTGACGAGCCCAGCTCCTCCTCAACCGGCTCCTCCTCCGCCCCCTCCCCCATCTCCACCAACACCGAATTCGACCGCGGCCTGCTCTCCCCTCCCAGGAACACGTGGAAGGCCCGCCAGAAGCCCAGGCCGCGCCCCGCGCACATCCACACGCCGACGCCGTACATCCATCCAAATCCCCACAGCCATATACTGGAAAAGGAGCGGGATCTGCAGGAGTCACGGCTGCCCCCGCGCCCCGCATCTGCGCCCCCTCTAGAAAGGAAGTTCCGCTTGGCTGATATCGAACCGCAGACGCAGGCCGAGCTCGACCACTTTAAGCAGTTCGACGCGCATCGTGACAGCTGCAGGACTCCGAAGAGGCGCGCCAGCATCGTCTCGACCTTTGCATCGCCCAACACCCGCGGCGGAGAGCTCGTACGCCCCGCCCCTCCTCTTTGTGAGTTTCTTTCTGCTTTCGCTTGCATCGCATCATCTTCAAAATCGATTCTGTGTGTTATGTTATACTTCAAAATCGATCCTGTGTGTTATGTTATAAAAGCTGACCATGTCTTCTGCTTTCTCCCCTCCAGTCCGCCCAACGACCTTCTGGCGACACGCACGCCGCTCCGGCGTCACCGGCTCCTCGTACTCACCTGCCTCCCACCTTATCCGCCGCTCCACCTTTATCGCCGCCGGCCTCGCGCTCGACGCACCCCGCGCAGATCTCAGCGCACTCAGCGTCGAAAGCAGGAGCAGAGTCGGCTTCGTAATCGTCAAGCCGCTGCCAGAAGGAGAGTTCTTCTAGCGTCAGCGAAGGTTACTCAGAATCAAGATTACGGAGATATATTGTTATTATACCGGACATCGTATTGTTATTAACATCGTAAGTCCCCCCTCCATCGTCAGTTATCGCTTTACTGACGAACCACGAAACAATCAGACGAAGAACGACGCACGATGCCGACCCGCATATCCATACCCCTCGCTTTCGTCTCGCTCGCGCTGCTCGTGTCAGCCGCCCAGAACCCCGATAACGCACCGACGACAACGCACAGCCTGCAGCACCACAACATTAATTACGCATATGAATACACGCCGATTGATCACCACAATGTGAACTACGCGCGCGTGCCGGCGTCTTCATACCCGTCATCTCCAGCGTCAGCGTCAAGTTCTCTTCCACTCCCCCGACAAACAAAAGCCCACCAGGCTGGGAGCGGCGCGTACCACCGCCATCAGCAGCGCCAGCACTATCAGCCCAAGAGACAGTACGTGCGGCAGGTTGCGCCGCCTGCTCCTGCTGCGCCGGGTTCAAGTGCTGGTGCGAGCCAGAGCCAGAGCCAGAATGCACCTGCGTCTCAGCCTAGCGGATCGCAATCACAAGCATCATCGCAGGCACCATCGCAAATGCCATCACAGGCGCCGGGATTCGCATCTTCTGCCCCTGCAGCGGTCGTCCCTGGCGCTTTGAGTTTTGCTACCGCCGCCCCATCTCCGTCCTCAGCTCCGTCTCCGTCATCTAGCACCTCGACCCCTCAAAGTACACCGACACCGACACCCACTACGATAGCAGCTCTCCCCCCAGCCGCATCCCCAGCGCCACCACCAAACCCAAACACCCGGAAGCTCTCGAGCCTCCCGCCGTTCATGACGCACGGCGTCCCGGGCTACCTCGCCGCGCACCCGCTCGTCCTGGGCGCCGCCGCGGGCGGGCTCGGAGCGGTGCAGGGGGCGCTCGCGGGGTGGTGCTGTGCGCGCGGCCTGCGGAAGAGGCGGGCGAAGAAAGGGGTGGGTGCTGTTAGGAATGGGCGTGGGAGTGGGAAGGGGCAGCAGCGGGATTTTGGGAGTGTGGGATTGGGGGGCGGGGGCGGGGCGTACACGGTGCCTGGGGGGGTTGCGGGGTTCTTGGCGGATGATAGCGGCGTGATGGAGGGCGGGAGCG
>KV417683.1:0-14557 GCA_001630335.1 Athelia psychrophila
TATTTATTTCTATTATACAATACCTGTGATAAGTGATCATCCAAGGCCCCCCAGCAATATTAATGTGGCCTGCCAGGTCCTCCATACTCTCTATCTCTCAATATTTCTGATCCCGGGCAAGCCTGGGCACCGTGGACTAGGGCTATATACACCGAATACATTTACGTGATAGTAAGAACATGGGTGCAGATAAAAAATATGTGGCGCCGCCAAATAGAGTAGGCTATCACCGTTTGTTCCCAGCCTTCTGGCCTCACCTACAGCAGCCTACCGCCCTCAAGCCATAAAAATTTGAAAATTGAACTCCTCAACCTACACATTTCCTGATCCGTGACCGTTGACACACTCACAGCGAGTAAGGAGACTGTCGGCAAGCATAAATACTGTGATAGATGACCTGCCTATTTTGATTGCGCTACTTGTATGTACTGGCGATGGACAAACTAACATCGGATTCATTGGTCTCGAATTTCAAAATGTCCCTATCGTTTCGGACGTTTACATTTCTGACTTAGCTGGAAAGCGCCTGCGCCGCCCTACATAAGGCCCCCCACCCAAACGGTTGCCAACTTGCCAACGTCGCTCTGAATTCTTCGATCACCGTCTCACTGGCACCAAAGACTCCTTTTAACAGTGCCTAATACCTATGGCCTCTTGCGAATAATCTGCACTATGACTGATCTATCTGAGGCGATCAAAGTGGGCTTCCGAAGACAAGTTGTGGATTATGTCTTCGCAGCGAATTTTGCAGTGAGTGCAAGCCATGATTTTCGAGCCCACCGTTACTCACGCATCACTACTAGGCGTATGCGTACGACTGGCTGTTGTCCATCTCGGACGAGCTGGCGATTGCTTCAAAAAGTGGTCTGAGCCCGTCTATCGCGATCTATTTCTTGTCGCGGTACGCAGCCTATCCTGTTCGCGTGAGGTTACGAGCTTATTTTACAATGCAGCATCACTCACGTCATTCACTTGTGTCTCCTGACGGTATTCCTATGTAAGCTCTCCGCCTGTATATGAGCAAACGATGGGTTAACCACAACTGCAGCGTCGCTGGCACCAGCGGAGAACTGTGCAGTACTTGCAGTGATGCTCGGAACTTGTGCAGTCATGTCGCTATCGCTTACTTCTTCGTTGTTTCTCTTGCGCGTCCGAGCAGTTTATCTGCGATCAAGATACGTGATGGCTTTGTTCGGCGCTTTCTGGCTTGTCACCGTATCTGTGAACATAGCGCTAACCGCAAAGGTCCACGGAGGTCAGTATCAGTGCTAGCTTGCTCGTTCTCTCTAGCTCAATTGTTCTGCATCCAGTACATAGTCCGTCGCCCGCGGCCAATGGGAGATGCATCATGGCGGGCACTCAATCTGTATCCTTGCCGCTCGCATCAATATTCGTGAACGACACATTGATCTTTCTAGCCATCTCATACCGGCTAACGGCGAACGCCGTGACGGATGGTGGTCGACACTCTTGTCTTTTGACAATATTCAAGGGCAAAGGCCTTTACAGTCTTTCGCAATCACTGTTACAGACAGGGCAGCTCTACTACTTGTGAGCCCGTTGAGAGAAATCCGACCTTGGAATCATCTGACCTTATGTTGTGAATTTGTGATTCAGCTCCACCCTGTTATATTTCCTTGTCAACTTCGCGATAATCTGGATCCCATTCGCTCCTCCCGGCGGCCAATTCCTACTCCTCACGGTGCATACAGGCTTTACGAACATCATGGCATGTCACGTATTCCGCGGTGTTGCACTCGGGATGATTCGTACGGAACCTCTTCCCAATGGCTTGACCAGTACCGCAATCGCAAATGCGTTTCAGTTGGACGTGATTACTTCGTATCGGGATCCCACATTAAATACGCCTGGAGTTGATCCAATATAGTCCTTTAGTATATACATTATATACAGCTCTACAACCATGGGGTCAAAAGGCATTTCCGTCTAGATGCTCTGGGTGTGGTTTAAGAAGTGATTGTATCACAGAGGGTGCTGGCGATAGTGCCAAGGTAGGTCATGTTTCTGGATACGACCAGCGAGATGAGAGTCATGAGACGATCTGCGATGCTGACATGTTATCAACCTATTCGTGGAACTTCACCGCGGGCTCCTGTTTTTGAGAACACAGGTGCAAAACAGTTAAAAGGAATAGTTAAATTTGGCAGTATACCTGCACCATAGGGAAACCCTCGCCAGTAGAGGATAAACACGATTTCTTTAAAATTCAAATAACCATGATACCAACTCTGTGCTATGCGGGCCACTTCGGGGGCTTCCCGTGGCTCTGTCACTGTCAGGGCATCAGGTAGGTTCAGGTAGGGTGTACTGTTGGTGTATTGAGATCTCATGCCGGCGGCCGATCAGGCAAACATAGATAAACAGCCATGTATATGTAGTTTGTTATAATTATTCATTTTGGAATAGGCCTGCGTATTCGGCGCACTCTGCCTCATCATTAGATAGAACCGAAAATCAGACTGAGTGCGGAGGGAAAGAATCGCAAGTGCTAATTATAAGTGCAAGGCACGCCTGCTTGATCGAACCGGCCACGTGCAACGGGCGCCAAATGTGTTCCTCGTCACTGTTCCCCGGCCATTGTTGCGACCAGAGCAGTAATATGCATGCAATCTATCATTGCCTTATTTGATTCTATTATACAATACCTGTGATAGGTGCTCACACTCATATCCCCATTGCTTCGCTCTCATAGTGACAGACAGTCTCCCGTGGGGCTCGCGGCTATACCATTTTGGACTTAGCGCGATCTCTCGAACTAACTGGAACTAGTCGGAAGATATGCGTCGTGGAAAGCGGTAAAACATAAAAATTCCACCAATAATGATTGGTGCTTTTATATGTACAACTTGATTATTCATTTCAGCACGTCCCGATGCCTCGGGAATCAGTCAGCTAGAAAAATTCACCGCCCGAACCCGAAATACGGAGCAGTTACAGGGCAGTTCAGAGGAATGTATCAGGCCTTACAGGACAATTAAGAGCCCTGTAGCTGGCGCAATACAGATGCGCCACACCGGCGCCACGGGGTGTCGGTCTTACTGGGCTGCCAATGCTTGACCCGGTTGGCAGGGAATGACAGGGATGAACAGTGTTGGCGTATAGTTCCTCAGGGCGATGGTGATGAAAATTGATATCAAATATTTTCCCAGGGGACCCTGCACCATAGGGTTTAGACTAAGTTCACGCTATCACGCATCACACCCCGTGAACCTAAGTACGGTGTAATCGAACAGTAACAGGTCACTGTAGGACCCCGGTTAATACAGCATAATATTTGTTCTGGGATTCTGAATTTTTGTCCGATTTCTAGGCCACCCATTCGGACCCCATTTGTCCGATTCCTAGCCGGTGTTGTCTACGTTTTCAGCCAAATTTGTTCCGATTTCCGGACAAACATTAGGGGGCATTAGCCGGGGTCCTGTCAGTGGCATTACTAGCCTTAGGTAGACTCAAAGCCCGGCGCCGTGGCTATATATACACCGAATACTTTTACGTGGCAGTAATATGGGTCAGATACCTGCGCTTAATTGCAAGCCGCTGTCTGCGGTCCCCCACCCAAACGGTTTCCAACTTGCTAGCGTCGCTCTGAACTCCTCCATCTTCATCTCACTGGCACCAAGGACTCTTTTTAACCGTGCCTATGGCCTCTTGCGAATAATCTATACTATGCCATTGCCTGATCTATCTGAGGCGAATAAAATAGGCTTCCGAGAACAAGCTGTGGATTATGTCTTCGCAGCGAATTTTGCAGTGAGTGCAAGCCGTGATTTTCGAGCGAGCCGTTTACTCACGCATCACTGCTAGGCGTATGTGTACGACTGGCTGTTGTCCATATCGGACGAGCTGGAGATTGTTTCAAGAAGTGGTCTCAGCTCGTCCATTGTGATATATTTCTTGTCACGGTAAGCAGCCCGTCTTGTCACGTAAGGTTACGAGCTCATTGCACAATGCAGCATCAGTCAAGTTAGCCACCTGTGTTTCATGGCGGTATTCATGTGTAAGCTCTCCGCCCATATATGGGCAACCACTGGGTTAACCACAACTGCAGCGTCGCTGGCACCAGCGGATAACTGCGCAGTTCTTGGCGACATGCTCGCAGCTTGTGGGATCATGTCGATGGCATTTACTTCTTTCTTGTTTTTCTTGCGCGTCCGAGCAGTTTATCTGCAATCAAGATATGTAACGGCTTTGTTCGGCGCTTTCTGGCTTGTCACCTTATCCCTATACATATGGTCAGAGACAAAGGTCCACGGAGGTCAGTGCCAGTGCTAGCTTGCTTTTCTCTCTAGCTCAATTGTTCGGCATCCAGTATATATTCCTTCGCTAGCTAGCGTAGGATATTCCGGATGCATTGGGACGGGCATTCAATCTGTTCCTTTGCAGCTCGCATCGATATTCGTGAACGACACATTGATCTTTCTAGCCATCTCGTACCGGCTAGCGGCGAACGCCGTGGCGGACGGTGGTTACCACTCTCGTCTTTTGACAATATTCAAGGGCAAAGGCCTTTACAGTCTTTCGCAGTCACTGTTACGGACAGGGCAGCTCTACTACTTGTGAGTTCGTTGAGAGAAATCTGAGCTTGGAATCATCTGACTTTGTGCTGTGAATTTGTGATTCAGCTCCACCATCTTGTATTTCTTTTTTATCTTTGTGATACTCTGGATCCCGTTCGCTCCTCCCGGTGGCCATTTCATACTCGTCACGGTGCATATAGGCTTCACCAACATCATGGCATGTCGCGTATTCCGCGGTGTTGCGCTCGGGGTGATTCATATGGAACCTCTTCCCAATGGCTTGACCAGTACCGCAATCGACAATGCGTTTCAGTTGGACACGATTACTTAGTAGCGGGGTCCCACGGTAAATATGGCTGGAGTTGATGCACTGTAGTTCTTGTGTACACATAATGTCTATACAGCTCTACAACCATGGGGGTCAAAAGGTGTTCACATGCTCCGGGTGTGGTTTAAGGAGTGCTTGGATCAGAGGGGTAAGCGATAGTGTCATTCAAGGTCATGTTCATCGATGAGGCCCGCGAGATAAGAGTCTCATGAGAAGTGAGTCTGCCATGTGTCTGCCAAGGACCGTGGTAAACCAACTTGGGCTCTGGACGTCTCGTTGGCTGCCAGCCACAAACCTCAAGTTTTGTAGATGCAATCGCGATCCTAATATAATCGTGTTGACAAGAGGTGCGCCCGAGCAACAATAGAGGTATAGTAATAATGGACTGGGTTCATAGCAGGTTCACGGGCCGCTGGCAGCTAGCGTCAACTACATCAGTTCCTGATACCAAAACGATTAGTCCGGCATAAGTACCAGATCGACTGAGTCGACACTGGTCAGGTTCATGGCGGGTGGTCAGGCAACAAGCGCTCAAGGCGCCAGATGCTCGGGCTGGCTTCGGCTCGGGAGCATTCATACTATGTTTAACCGTTTATCCTCGTTTATCGCGTACAAATCAGTAAGTAACATCTTGGCAACATCTGGGCATGAGCCGGGACGCGTTGATAGACTCGTACATGCCTGCTTCCCACCTCGAGCCATAGGTATCCCAAGTCCACCCAGCAATATTAATGTGGCCTGGCTTCTCCCCACTTACTCTCAATATCTCTCATTTTTTATGATGCTGGGCCCCACTGGCATGGACCGGGGTTGTGGCTATATGTATGTACCGAGCGCTTTTACGTGACCAGTGAGGACCAGTGATATGGGCGCAGATACTTAAAACGCTTAATTGAAGCACCGGCCACCGCTCACCCAAACGGTTGCCAGCTTGCCAACGTCGCTCTGAATTCTACAATCCCCATCTCACTGCGTACCAAAGCCTCTTTATAACAGCCTATGGCCTCTTTCGCATCATCTGGACTATGATTGGCCTATCTGAGGCAAACAAAGTGGGCTTCCGGACGCAACTTGTTGTGGATTATGTCTTTATGGCGAATTTTGCAGTGAGTGCAAGCCGTGATTTTCGAGCGAGCCGTTTACTCACGCATGACTGCAAGGCGTATGTGTACGACTGGCTGTTGTCCATATCGGACGAGGTGGAGATTGTTTCAAGAAGTGGTCTGAGCCCGTCCATCGCGATCTATTTCTTGTCGCGGTACGGCGTCAGCCCGTCCTGTCGCGTGAGGTTACGAGCTCATCGCGCAATGCAGCATCAGTCAAGTTACCCACATGTGCATCATGGCGGTATTCATATGTAAGCTTTCCGCCTGTATATGCAAACTGGAACGCTGGGTTAACCACATCTGCAGCGTCGCTGGCACCAGTGGAGAACTGTAAAGTTCTTACTGTGATGCTCGGAGCTTGCGTGGTCATGTCGATAGCATTTACTTCTTTCTTGTTTTTCTTGCGCGTCCGAGCAGTTTATCTGCGATCAAGATACGTGACGGCTTTGTTCGGCGCTTTCTGGCTTGTCACCGTATCTTTGTACATATGGTCAAACACAATGTTCCGCACAGGTCAGTGTCAGTGCTGCCTTGCTCTTTCTCCCTAGCTCAATTGTTCTGCATCCACAAATGGTCTTCGCCAACTGTCGGTGGATACTCAGGATGCATTGAGAAAGGCCCTAGTCCATCTATCGCTCTGCCGCTCGCATCGATATTCGTGAACGACACATTGATATTTCTAGCCATCTCATACCGGCTAACGGCAAACGCCGTGACGGACGGCGGTCGCCACTCTCGCCTTTCGACAATATTCAAAGGCAAAGGCCTTTACAGTCTTTCACAGTCACTGTTACGGACAGGGCAGCTCTACTACTTGTGAGTTCGTTGAGAGAAATCTGAGCTTGGAAACATCTGACCTTGTGTTGTGAATTTGTGATTCAGCTCCACCATTTTATATTTCTTTCTGAACTTCGCGATACTCTGGATTCCGTCCGCCGCCCCTGGCGGCCAATTCATGCTCGTCACGGCGCACATAGGCTTTACCAACATCATGGCCTGTCATGTATTCCGCGGTGTTGCGCTCGGGATGATTCATATGGAGCGTCTTCCCAATGGCTTGACCAGCACCGCAATTGCGAATGCGTTTCAGTTAGCATGATCACTTCATATCGAGATCCTGCGTTAGATACAGATACAGTTAGTCCACTATAGTTCTTTGGTATACACCATTCTTATATAATATACACCACCCTACAACCGTGGGGGTGAAAGGCATTTCAGTCCAGATGCTCTGGGTGCGGTTTAAGAAGTGATTGGATCACAGAGGGTCAGTAAGTAGTTACACTTGGGCAACCGCGCTCAAGAGGACTCACAAGCTTGTGCCAGAACACCTGAGTCTCTACGACAAACCAGATAAATAAGCACAATATTTATCACCATAACTACATACCTCGAAGACCGCAGCAAGCGAGAGGTACCTAAAACCTGAGTTTCGTACACGGGGTAGGGGGGGGCGGGGGTCATCAGGACTACTGTACCATTTCGACCAAGTGTTCAGTTACGCGTAACAGGGTACCGTGAACTGAGCGCTTGGAGCGGCTTGTAACGGGTAGCACAATGAGCTGAACTAGATCCAATATAAGTAACATATGGGACTTCTCAAAAAAAAATCTAGGTGAAAAAATTCGTAAGCTAAGTGTTCTACACCCCAAAATGACTCCTTAGTGCTGCTCCCATTCCGCTCCTCCGTTGCTCCTCCGTACTTCTTCGACTTTGTTGTAGCACGGCGCCCCTTTCCAAGAGGGCCGCATTGGATGTGAACACTTATACTTTTTGAACTGAACACATTTTGACATCGGCAACAAGTAACCGTCGGCCTTGAACTAGATCCCATAGCGGCTGAACTAGTAACTTGTAACAACCTGTGAACGCTTGGTCGAAATGGTACAGTATACTTAAAATCCGACCCTGTGTACAAAACTCAGGTTTTAGGTAAGGTAGGCCGCATCCACAGACCGCTACGTCACGTGCTTTCGACTAAATTTCAATGATCGGTTCATTACTTGAGCAGCAAGCACCTGGTATCAAATCTGTGCCAGTAATCTATAGATATTTATCTCTCCTACAATACTGGGTAATTTAAATATTTATAATGTCGAATCTGAAGGAGGAGATAGCTTTCTACTGGTTGAAAATGGTCCGATTCCGCCCCGGTAGGTTCTCACCAAATCTAAGAGCCAAAAACCTATCTCCTCCCTCAAATTCACTAAAACTGATATTCCAGGTAGACGAAAGTATAGTAGCGCTGCATATCTATAGATTGTTGGTACAAATTTGATACCAGGTTGCTTGCTGCTCAAGTAATGAGCCGATCATTGAAATTTAGTCGAAAGCACGTGACGTAGCGGTCTGTAGATGCGGCCTACCTTTAACCTTACCTCTTGGCAGCAAGTGACAAGGCTAGAGATGGACGGTGCCACCAAATGTCACTTCCCTCGCCCATTATTTTACAAGTCGTAGGCGATGGCAGGAATTTACAGTGGGGGCGTATTAAGTTGAGAAAACCAGTCGAGATCATTTTCAAGTTGCGAAAGGTGGCCTGTGTGCCGGGATTCGAACCGATCACCTGCCCGTTATGAGTCCGACAGCCCCGCATTATGTAACCAAATCTCGACCCGCGCCTCGCCTGCTCGTCGTCGCCCGTATTCACCAAGCCACCACCGCCAATTCCTCAAGGTATGTCACCCGCTTTTGCTGCCCCAACGACCCAGAACCCCTCCTCGCACCCACCGGGGAGCCATGCACCCGCGAAACCGGCGTGGCGCGCTGGATGGCTGGTCCAAACTCGGATGACGACCGCTGCTCTGTGCTCTGCCTAATCATCTTTGGCGTTGGAACTGTGACTGTTGCTGATCAGACTTGTCCGAAACGCGTTTCTAACAGATGGTGCGCCCCTCCCTCCGATCTGCGCTTGACGGCGAGCTGACGCGTGTGTGTTGCCGAGTTTAGAAGGTCGAGATCGATTCCTTCTCGGGCTACCGTATCTACCCCAGCAAGGGCAAGATCTTTGTGCGCGGAGACTCCAAAGTGCGCTATATTTCAATCTGCATTATTCTCTGCGCTCATGCCTACCTTGTGATACGCAGGTCTTCCGCTTCGCCTCCTCCAAAAACGCCTCCCTCTTCCTCCAGCGCAAGAACCCCCGCAAGCTCGCGTGGACAGTCGTCTACCGCCGCATGCACAAGAAGGGCATCACCGAGGAGGTCGCCAAGAAGCGCTCGCGCCGCACCGTCAAGCACCAGCGCGGCATCGTCGGCGCCGACCTCGCCGCCATCGCGGCCAAGCGGAACCAGACCGCCGCCGTCCGGAGCCAGGCGCGGCTGGCCGCGATCACCAAGGCCAAGACCGAGAAGAAGGACAAGGAGGTCAAGAAGGCCAAGGTGCGTCGTGTCGCCGTGCTGCGCTCGTATTCTCTGGCAGGTACTAATGCATCTATGTCTTTCTAGCCCGCTCGTGCGGCTGGCGCAGGGGCACCCAAGGCCTCGAAGCAGCAGATGAAGGGAACCGGAGTGGGAGGAAAGGCCGGCCGATGAGCGTAGACCTGGGACGATTTCATTTTTGTATTCCATGCATCCACACACAAAATCTATGCTTTGCCATGCATGTGGGATGCGATTGGCAGGACACGGCATCAGGCTTTGACAGGACCCCGGTCTATGCCCTCTCTAAGAAGCCCGATACTAAAATCCCCTTTCTGGCGGTTTCTGTTCAGCGTCATCGATCATCTGCAACCAAAATCGTCCGCATGGCGATCAAACCTATGTTTTCGGAGCCCTTTCGTCCGCACTTCGTATCGGACCTCGCTGGCGACCACATCCGTCAGCATAAACATAAACATACTAAACCTCGCTGGCGACCAGATTCGTCCGCAATATGTGCAGAGTAAGCAATTGAATGACAAGGTGTATCGGAAGGCATATGAATGTAATGGGTTGCGAGGATGACAAGAGAGCTGGGCTGATAATATGTGCTAGGGACTTTTGGTTCTGAGCTGGCCTTCGAGTCCTCAGTCGAGCGACTTCACCGACTCAGATCGTCCCCCGGTGGCCCGAGTCAGTGGCCATGATCATTGACCAGGAGATGTTTCAAGTTGTACTTCTGTACTCGAACATTAGAATTTAGTACCGACCAGGCCCTCCCGTCTTTTAATCCGATCGAACATTCAACATACCCCCATATAAAATCGAACCTGCCCCTCTAAATGTCCGCAGGAGCGTCCGCATAAGCATTGAACCTCATCTTCGTATAGGATAGACCGGGATCAGTGGTCTGCAGTTTGAGCTCAGCTCGTCCCGCATAAAATCGAACCTGCCCTTCTAAATGTCCGCATAAGCATTGAACCTCGTATTCGTATGGGATAGACCGGGGTCCTGCTTTGACGCCCGCTTTCACGTTCCTTTAACGTTCATGATCAGTGGACTGCAGTTTGAGCTCCTCCCGATACTATTGATGCTATTATTATAGGCCCCACAATTGAAGCGAACCTAATTTGAGCTAGCGTGGTTTGACGCTGATAAGCCTCATGATCAAGCCTCAAGGTATGTAGTATGTAGTATGTACGCGGTCATCGCCAGCCGTCTTCGTCTTCGCCTTCGCACTCGTATTTGCCCCCCAGCCCATGGCCACTGCCACTGCGAGCCTCCCCCGCCGGTGGACGCCTCGCCCGAACCACATAACCCCCGACGCGGACCTCCCGCCCAACACCACCCGCCACGCCGTCCCCACCCCTGCCGGACCCCTCGAGGTTCTCGCTTTGGAGCCCCCCGCCGGCCACACCCACCACACCCACTACCTCGTCTTCCAGCACGGCGCGTTCGGGCACGCGGCGGAGTGGCTGCCGTGGGCGGGCGCGCTCGCGCAGGCCGGGTACGCGTGCTACGCGCTCTCCGCGCGCGGGCACGGCGGCAGCTGGGTGCCCGCGTACGGCGCGATGTGGGCCGCGTCGCGGCGCGCGCTCGTGGGCGACGCGCTCGCGGCGCTGGCGTGGGTGCGCGCCGCGGAGGCGCTGAGGCGGAGGGGCGGGCGCGGGCGCGGCGTGGGACCAGGGGAGGGGGATGCGGACCAGGATGTGGGGGATGGAGGGGGGGGGGGGGGGGGGGGGGGGGGGGGGGGGGGGGGGGGGGGGGGGGGGGGGGGGGGGGGAGGGGAAGCTGGTGCTGGTGGGGCACGGCATGGGCGGGGCCATGGTGCAGTACATGCTCGCGCGCCGGCTGGTCGTCGCGCACGCCGCGGTGCTCGTCGCCCCCGTCCCGGGCTCCCGTTTCACTTTCTGACGGCCCGCCAGGCTGCGCGTATGCGCGCACGCGCTCCGCGCGGACCCGCTGCTCCTCGCGCGCGCGCTCGCGCACGGCCTGCACCCGCAGACGCTCGTGCCGACGCCCGCGCGCATCCGCCGCGTGTGGTTCTCCCGCGAGCTGCCCGCCGCGCAGCTGGACGCGCGCGTGCGGGGCATGCCGCGGTACGAGGCGCTGTGGTGGGCGGTGCCCCTGCTCGTGCGGTTCGCCGACTTTCGGCGCGTGGTTGGCGGGATCAGCGGGTGGGAAGGCGGAGCAGAAGGAGGAGGAGGAGAAGAGGGGACAGCGACGGGGACAGGGACAGAGGGGGCGGGACAGGGACAGGGACGGCGGGGGGCGGAGACGCACCAGCGGATTATGGTCATCTCGGGCAGCGAAGATCCGCTGACGGACCCGCTGATGATGCGGCGGCTGAGCGAGCGCTACAGGGCGAGCGCGGGCGCGCCAGGGAGCATCGAGATGATTGCGAACGAGCGGTACGACGAGGACCGCGGGCAGGGCGTGCGCTCGGTGCTGGTGCACGGCGGGTCGCACTGTCTCCATAATGACGTGCAGAGCATCGCGGATGTGGGGGTACAGCGGCTGTTGAGCTTTGTGCAGCAGCTGTGAGGACGGGGTTTGCAGCGGACGGCGCGGCAGGTGCGAACAAAGGGAAATAATATATGCAATTAACAGATGTCCGGTGGTGAAATATGCTACAGATCTAGGGGCGAGGTTCGTCCGTCTATCGGATGTCTCAGAGCTTCGGGGAATGCTCGCGCGACGTAGGAGCGTATTTGGCCTGGCGAGCCGCAGATAAGCATGCGGCACTTGGAAGGTTAACGACAGACGCACCATCTCGTTCTCCTTGACCTCGAACCCACACTTCTTGTAAAACGCTGCAGACTCGTCAGAACCGACGTCATCAGCGCATCACAAAAAAAACTGACGAATGTTGTCGGTGCTGCAGTTGAGGATGGTCTTGTACGTCCCGCTCGCCTCGCTGATGTACGTCAGCGCATTGATCACGCGCAGCCCGAGCTTCTTGCCCTGCTGCGCCTTGTCCACCGCGATGTCCTCGATGTGCCCGACGCTGCCCAGCCCGCGCAGGAACTTGCGCTCGACGAACACCGCGCCGACCGCGACGATCCGGTCCGACGCCTTGTCGACGATGACGAGCGTGTAGTACGTGCGCGGGCACGCGCGCTGCGCGTGGAACTGCGCGACCCACGCGGCCTCACCGGGGTCCGTGACCACCGTCAGCACCGCGAGGACGTCCAGGTGGCCGCGGCGGTAGTCGGTGGAGGCCAGTGGGCGGATCTGGGGGTAGGTATCATGGCGGGTCAGTCAGTGCGCAAAGGCGGGGGGAGAGGCGCGCCTACGTGAAGGTCGGGGTGCAGCGCGGCCTTGACCGCCGGCGAGATGAGGTCGGCGTGGAACTGGAGGTCGAGCTCGGACTCGGGGGTGAAGGCGGCAGGTTCGGGGGCGAAGGCGGGCATTATGGGGATGCGGTTGGGGGTGCGGTTGGGGATAGGGTGGGTAGGGAACGCAAGAGGTGTGTTGTGGGAAAGACGGTGGAGAAGGGTACACTATATAAGTGACAGGTCGCGTTAGACGCGGTGCCTGTGGACCCTTAATCCTGCACTGCCAACCAATTGCCCTTGTATTGCCCAGCCCCAGCCAACAGCGCCCAATCTCAGGCCCGCACGTTGGTGAAAAATCGCCGACTATTACCAGTGCACCCAGGGCTGGTGAACATGGCCGTATCTCAATCCTGTGCTTAGAAAGTTTGCTTCAATCTGCCATGGCTACGGCTTCGACACTGTAGCCAAGCTCGAGACCGGAATCGAGGCGGCGCGTGCAGAAACATTCAATAGCACAGCGCCCATTCATTTGGCAGACTACACGTTGATCCAACGTGCGACCAGGGCACAACCCTCTTAGTAGCAGCGGTGCGCTGATTCCACCGGAAAGAACGCAGACTTTGACGCTTCCGCTCTGCTCAAGCCACAGCCTATTGCAGGAGTTCAAGCTGTAGCTAGTAGCTAGACAGCGGACCACAGCAAAGGCTGCCTTCGCAACGGAATATGATGATACATCACTCTACGCGATCACTCTATGCCAATTCTGCCAGCCACCTCTGCCCATTTGGACGACGGCGTCTCCGTTGACTTGAAAGTTGACAGATGCCAGGCGCTATCGGGTCGCAGTACGTACCCACAAGAAATCGGATACACAGGCATTAGGCGGCACAATTTGAAGCACCAAGAACTGGTAGATCGCCTCGCCAAATTCCAATTCACATGAGCTTTCCGAGGGCAAGGACGAGGCGGCACTGCGGAACCAGCTAACGAGTTCCGAGCCACTCCATAAAATGCAAATATACCTATAAGCCAGGTGAGTGCTTCAGCGCAAAGCATCTCGCTGTTCAAATCATCATTCATGTCGCAGTAGAGCTGCAGTAGAGTAGTTTTTTCTGTAGTGACCTAGGACCGATCACAAAAATGACATCAACTTGTTGTTTTGCGTGCATTGCTTACTTAGTGTTGCCGCAGAGGCGAGGTGAGGTGACCCCACCTCAAGTGGATAACCTTGTTTGCACCTTAAGGTGCCTTGAGCCTTGAAAGTTGAGGACCGAGGTCGCCCAGGGTCACCCAAGATAGAGGTAACTCGAGGACCGAGGTGCCACCAATCCACTTGCCTTTCTGAGAAACCGTTCGGCATGTTACATCACACATGTTCGCTTTGCCCTATGTTCATTTGCCACCACCAGGTCTTTCTCTCCCATTTCGTACTTCCCTCGAAAGTTTTGGTATTCGTTCTAAGATCTTGGGTAAATTCCGACATTCCGACCGGATCATAGCTGGGTACGCAGCTCAATGCTCAATGCTCATGCGGAAATATTTGTAGATTTCTGTAATTTAGCAATGAATTTCCTGATGCTATGTAGATGAGGGGATTCGGGGATCCTCGATGTCAACCATCCCGAATGGGCATACTTCAAGGCCGGCTATGTTTTACATCAAGCGGAGCTTTGTGTCAGACTCACATCAAGTGGGCTTCAAATTTTTAGCTTTTTGAGGAACAAAAGAAGGTTTCAAACACACTCTACTGAGCTTTATTAGCTATAATAAGAGCTCTCAAACATATTATTCATGAGAGGGAACCAGGTATATATGCAAAGACATAGAGACGTTGCAATAATGTGGCCCACCAGGGCCCACCGTTGACAAGCACAAAGAAGCGCGAGATCGGCGCGAGATCCGATCGAGTTCTAACAGGGGCACCGCACATGTACACTCCCTTGCACCT